>JBBBDQ010002100.1:610000-615000 GCA_037127315.1 Ascarosepion bandense
CTCACTGTCAGTATGTCCTGTGACTCTCGAATTCTCCAAGCCCTATATTCTCATTGTACGTCCCAAAAAGTGTTACGGTCTCTTTCTACTTCTAAGTGCATGTATCTTTTTGTTCGTATTTTCTTTAAAATTTCTTCATTGTTCGCATATCTCGTCCATGGTTTTATCAGTTTCCATCTCCAGAAACCTATCTTTGTTACCTCGAGTTTCAACGTTATCTGCGAGGAAATTGTCCAATAGTCATAAAGGCTAATGAATATTATTAAGTGTAGGATCTTTCTTTTTTTATTAATAATGCTACCATTATTATGTTACATGTAAAATAAAATTTCCCCATAATAATGTAAATGTATAGCTGAAAGCGCTCGGAAAACAAAACATTTGTGCAATTCCTATATATATATATATATATATATATATATATATATATATATATATATATTAGTCAGTTAAGTGCTTTACGTGATACACGCTTGGGCGATAATTTCTCGAAAGAAACATGACTGACTGGGCAGAAGATTTTCCTGCAGTAGGTTGGCATTACTTTCTGCGGTAGACTGGTTGCCAGCCAAGGCTATAGAACCCAATCTGTCTTGTTATTTAACCCATAGCTACAGGAAAGAGACGGATTAATACTTTTTCCCGGGGGTATTTGTGCGTATGTAAATGCAAGAAATTTAACTGGAATTCGAACTCGGCTCCCCGATTTTCCGTTTCAAGTGCATATATAAATTCTGAAAAAAAATGATAAGAATGAAGCCAGCATTAAAGAGAAATTGGAAAAATTACGGGAAACTATTTGTACCAGATGCAAAAAAATAGTATGGTTTGATGAAATGAGATAATTTAGTTCATAGAAATGATTTATATATATATATATATATATATATATATATATATAGAGAGAGAGAGAGAGAGGAGAGGAGAGGAGAGGGAGAGAGGAATTAATTAAATGGTCACTTACGTTGTGGTTTTAATTACTGATATAGTTGTTATATAAGTGATGTTATATCTGTTCGCATTATATAATCTGTTGTTACTGTTATTCTTTGTAATTGCTCATCAGTACGATTTCACATCAGTCGGAGACTCTACCTCTAAGCTATCGGTGTACGGTGGAGGAAGGCAGATTTTAGCGCGTCATAGACACAATGTAAACGCACGCTAGTAGCCAAGAGTGTTCAATTAATTACTGAATGAACGATGCGTTAATAGCTGTGATTAGCTACTGTTTTTAAAGTCTACCATTTCTCTAGTGTTCTCAATCGACGGGCGGGAGCAGATAGATAGATAGATAGATAGATAGATAGATAGATAGATAGATAGATAGATAATTCCATATTGGGGCATCAACCTTTCTTTTAAACATCTTTCATTAAATATGGCAGACAAGAATGATTTAATTAATTTTTTATTTAGTTTTTCCAGTATCCTTAAGTTTTTTGCATGTATCTATATCCCTACCTATCTGTCTTTATACAGCCTTTGAGATTTCACTCGCCCGATTAAAAACTTAAATCGACGATTAAAATTTATTGCTTTAATCGCCCGCGGTCGATTAAAAATAAAAGGAAATCTGATTCCTTTCACAACCCAAAAGTATACCATTGAAGATTCACAAGTTATTAGAATGACCTACAATGACATTATTGAACTCTTGGCTTTCATCGTCCCGGTCAGTGTAAACATTCATTTCAATTAACGCTTCCAGAATGGAACCGAAATGTATCTGTCACCCAGATTGTTGACAGATTTTTAGAAACTCATTTGGAAAAATATTATCCTATATTCCCCCCCCCCGCTTACAAAAAGTAAAAACGAACATTTGAAAGAAAGAAAAAAGTGCGCATACTTCTTTCGACCGCGCAACGAAAAACAAATTATACAACTTGCGTAAAAAATTACTTACTTCTATAATACAAGTAAGTAATTTTTTATGGAAAATTTTTTTATCATCTATGAGATGGAGGTGGTAGTCAAACAGAAAAAAGAAACTACGAATTTAGGTACCTCCACTCAATTATCAAAAAAGCAAAAACAACATATCATGATCTTAAAACCTAATAAAAACAAAATTTTATCATGAAAATTTTATGCTATTATTAAGAGGAAAAATCAAATTTTGTTGTTATTATTTTAAAATTTTTTAAAATCCTTTCTAACATGTTCGAAATTTTAATGAAAATTTCATTTTTTGTTTATTCGTCAGCAATACACGGTATGTTTACGTAAGGCGACTATTAAGAAACTGGAGTCGGTCGAGTAAAATGATTTTGGGGTGAGTAAATTTTCCCTCGCTCTCGACCGTCGATCGAGTGATTTCATTTTCAAATCTCAAAGGATATATATATATATATATATATATATATATATATATATATATATATATATATATTCATTTGGAAATGACTTATGTCCGCAATCTAGGTTTCAAATAACTTATTTCCAACTGAAAAATATTCAAAACTTCTACAATATAAATGTATTCAATACTCATTAGTACAGCTGTGTACTGATCTAATTTAATTACGACCAAAAAACTAACTATATATATATATATATATACTATCGGCCATAATTATTAGGCCACCGCAGTGTTTTAAAAAAATGATGTATTTCATACTATTTTTTAGTATTTATTGCCAAGTGAATAATTGTAAATGAAAATAGAATGGTTTTTTTGTTAATACTGCACAATAACATGCGCATCAAATGAATTTTAAATATTTAATAATTACCTACATTGCAGTTTCATCAATGAAAGAATGAAGAAAATTTAGGGTGATTCGGACAAGTTCATCTTTGCTTTCTTGCCTTGTAAAATTTTGCTGAGTAATAATAACAAATGAATTATTCTATTTTCATTTAGAATTATCTACTTGGCAATAATTACTAAAAATAGTATTAAATACATGATTTCTTAAAAAAAAAACTGGAGTTGCCAAATAATTATGACCGGTAGTGTATATATATATATATATAATAACTACGTACATTAAATATATATATAAAGAAAACACGACACTCACACACACACACACACACACACACACACACACACACACACACACACATATATATAAATATATATATATATTTCCAAACAAGTACAATTAAAAAGGACCAACAAGGTCTGTCTGTTTCATTTATTGAATAAATTGTTGGATATTGTGGTTGAAATTGTAGATAAACTGTTCGAAGTTCATAATGTCTCTTTGTCTCATTGTTTTGTTCAAGTACATTCGACCATCGTGTTTTTTTTTTGGGGGGGGGGGGAATGAATGAGATAGTAGAAAGTATTTGTGCAGAACAATGAAACAATGAAACAATATGAACATCGAATAGTTTAACCGCAATTTTGACCATAATACAAAACATCCTTTTTTAAACTTAAAAAAACAGTCAAAAAATTAAACAGACTTTGTTGGTTCTTTTTTAATCCAACTTGCTTGTGTATGCGTGTGTGTGTCTGTTTGTGTCTGTGCGTGTGAATGTGTGTGTGTGTGTGTGTGTGTGTGTGTGTGTGTGTGTGTGTGTGTGTGTGTGTGTGTGTGTGTGCGAGAGCGAGTTAGTGCGCGTACGCGCGTATTGATTATATGTTTTTGTGTGTCTGTTTGTGTGTGTGTTTTTGTTGTGTGTCTGTATGTGTGTGTTTGTGTGTATTTGTGTGTGGCGGTGTTCACGGAGTTTACATGGAATTACTACTAATTCTATATAACACATTTTAGAATAAAACGTATAAATCTCATAACAACGAAGTCCTTGAAATTGACTAATGAACTGAAAGCTCTTGGCACAATAACCGCTATCGGTAGTTCATAAAATCTCTTAGTCCTCATAAAAGAAAACATTCAAATGAAATATATATATATATATATATATATCTGTGTGTGTGTGTGTGTGTGTGTGTGTGTGTGTGTGTGTAGCAATCCCTGTTTTATACAGGTTTTATAAAAGACAACTGACAAAGTACTGCAATTAAACTTTTTCTTTCATTTTTTTTCTTTTTTAAGTTCGTGTAAGTATTTTCTTTTTCTGGACATAAGACGTGTAGTAAAAATTATCCAAATGTTCTTCATATCCCAGTGATTTCGGCTATTCTACTAGTCATTATCAAAAATGCTTTTATTTATTATTTACAACTGAAGATATTTAAAATAAAGTATATTGTGGCTAGGATGTGCGTTGTGGTGCAGTGGATATTGACGCGGAACGACAAACCGGGGTGCCGAGTTCGAATTCTAGTCGAATTCCTTGCATTTACCTACACACAAACACCCTTGGGAAAGATATTAATCCGTCTCTTCCTTCCAGTTATGGGTTAAATAATAGGAAATAATTGGGTTCTATAGCCTTGGCTGGCAACCAGTCTACCGCAGAAAGCAATGGCAACCTACTGCGGGATAATCTTCTGCTCAGTCAGTCATGTCTCTTTCGAGACATGATCTCCCAAACCGTGTATCACGTATGGCACTTAACTGACATTGTGGCTGCGTTCATAGTTGATGTTATTGCATGTTGGCCTTTGTTTTTTCTTTATACCATCAGTGCTTCCATTTTTTTAGTCCCTCTTTACGTGTAGATAAGCCAATTATACTTGTATTTTCTACTTTCTATTTTTATGTTGTGGATGGAGAAAAAATTAAATAAAAAGCCTAATCTCAGTACTTTGTCAGTTGTCTTTAATAAACTTTAATGAACTATTTTGTTGCGCAAACTTTCTCCATTGTTTTTTCAACTTAAGGATTCTATCTTCAAAGAATTATAATTTTTACCATTGAGATTATTTTTCAAGAACCTGAACAAATAAAACTTTGAAGGAGTAATTTCGGGTGAATATGGCGAGTGAAGTGCACATCCCGGGTAAGCTGCAACAATTTTTGTCGGGGTGCGAAAGAAATGTGAAGCATTATACTAATGAAAATCAACACCTTTCCTGTTAGCCAATTCTGGGTATTTTTTTCTTGAATTACTCCCTTTAACTTATCCAATTGTGATTA
>JBBBDQ010002100.1:620000-635000 GCA_037127315.1 Ascarosepion bandense
CAGATAATGTTTCGTTTTCTATCATTGTTTTTTATTTGTCTCTTTGGTTGGGGATTGTATTCTAAAATGTTCTTATGGCCATATTTCTTTCGTGCATCTTCATAGTTTCTTTTGTTTTCATCAAATATTGTTTTATTTTTTCTTAAAAAACGGTAAAATCACTTATTGTAAATTGCCTGAAGACACCAGATGGTAGAAACCTGGGTTGCGTAATATAACTCGTTTACAAATCCCTCACCGTTAGTACTACTCGGAGTTTCGTACACAATATATATCGTGGTACTAAGTTTAATACTATAAAGGTTTATCGTTTCTAGAGATCAGAACTTTAGATTTAGTAATTTTAGCATGATTATAAGGTTAGTCCTTTAATGTGTTTGCAATTTACTGTGGTTTCATGCCTCTGGTTTAGAAATGTGTCACTCCTCGTGTATTTAATGGTTTCCATTTTTTCATGTAGACAAAGGAAACATGGTTCTTTTACCGATCTAGATGTTCTAGCCTGCTTGAGGATTTTCTATTTAACTTTAGGTGTCTTATTTTCGATTTTTAAGTCCCAAAATTGGTGATGTCATATTTTGTTTGCCCTTGTTGTTGAAGGATGAGAGGTGATTGTAAAAGCGCTTTTTAAAAATGTTCATAATATTTCCGATACATATTTTAGCATCCTTAAGATTCTCCACGAATGAAATCAAACACATATATACCAGGGATTTTGTTAAGCATTTATTAGTTAGTGGACATTGGTTCGGATTTCTACAATTACATGAGTTATTATTATGGGGCAAATTGACATGGGTGTTAGAGTCGTTTTTTATGTATGATTTCAAAATTTAATTTGTTATGTGATTTAATTATTTTTCATTTTTTCTAAGTTGTTGGAACAACTATAACTGAGTTTTATTGAAAATTTTATTTTATTGAAAACTTTGCTTAAAGGATTATTTTGGGGGAATTGCGCTTGTTTGACATTACAAGTCACCGTGGCCGAGGTTTTGGGCGTCCAGTGCTTCTTCAGATTGTTTGGAAAATAATGGGTGAATTTACAATAAAACGGTTAATTGTGTTCTTATATATTCTTATCATAGATTCACAAAATATTGAACAATAAAAATCAAACACCATAAAATTAAAACTGCAAGCATTTCCTTTTTATTTTTCTCCATATCTCAGTCTTTGTACGAAGTGTTAAATTGATAAACGTTTCTTTTATATTCTTTATCTTATAATTCTCTCGGAATTGGACCAATATTTGATCCACAAAATAATATATCTAAACTTATTTATCAATGGAATTTTGTGTGTGTGTGTGTGTGTGTGTGTGTGTGTGTGTGTGTGTGTGTGTGTGTGTGTGTGTGTCCGTTACCAAACCGATTTTCTTGAAAATTTACACAGTTGTACTATAAGCGCCTGCGAGTGTTCTTAGCTAGGTTTTGTGTCGAGGTACTCCCGATAAATATCGAAAATCGATAATCGAAAAAAAATCGGGTTATAGAAGGAGTGGTCCGATTTTAAACAAATTTGATACACTCATAGACAAAGACTTAAAAAACGATATTCAGAAGTTTCAAGGTTGCAGTTCTCACAATAGTGCAGAAAATCGATAACATATATATATATAAGGCAAGATGCTTGTGTATGTGTCTCTTTATCTGTCTGTATGTCCTTTATACAAATCCACAATTTTTATCCGATTCTCACCAAACTTCACATAAATATTCTTTAGGCTGAGTCTGAGTTCCAGGACCATGGATTAGTTTTAAAGCTTTCATTACACCCAAGCAACGTCGGGCTATACTGCTAGTCGGCTATAAAATCTACATGCTTTTGAATATCTTGTTCGAATTTTAATAAATTAATGTTTTATTGTTCACATGATGCTGTCATCTGCTAGTATATATATATATATGTAATGAATTATTTTGAACATTATTTTTACCGATACTCGTATTTAAGTAGATATTCTGTTTTTAATTAAACAGTATTTTATATTTATATCTACCGGCCTGATTATTTCACGATAAATTTTTAAAACGAAAATGTGTGCTACCCAGCAGGATTCGAACCTGCGACCCCTATTACATAGGGGAAGTCATACCATTTGATCTGGTACTGTCTTGACCACTCGACCATGGATAGCCTCTTGATCGGACGAGGTTTTTATCATGCTTATATAACACAATTTTCGATCCATCGTAAACAAACTATATCTGCTCTGTAATGTATCGTAATGTCAAATAAATATAAACATGTTACGGAAATTAACGAAACTTGGTTATAAGCAACCGACAATTTGTAATGAATTATTTTGAACATTATTTGTATGCTTCCCCTATGTAATAGGGGTCGCAGGTTCGAATCCTGCTGGGTAGCACACATTTTCGTCATAAAAATTTATCGTGAAATAATCAGGCCGGTAGATATAAATATAAAATACTGTTTAATTAAAAACAGAATATCTACTTAAATACGAGTATCGGTAAAAATAATGTTCAAAATAATTCATTACAAATTGTCGGTTGCTTATAACCAAGTTTCGTTAATTTCCGTAATATATATATATATATATATATATATATATATATATATATATATATATATCGTTTACACACTAATTAATTTGTCAAGCTCGCTACTCTCGTCAAACAGCCATATCCTGTCAAAGTGACCTCGTCATCAGATCGTTTGTTATTACTTTTACAAGATAAACTGGGGCTTCATTCACAAAATAATGTTAAAAGCCGAAGTAGATGCAATGATAATTCACACTATTGCTGACGTTTAACCAGGTGGTGACCTTAAGGTAATGCTAATATTAGCCGTTTTCCTATAAGAAAACATCTGGCATTAAGTAACCGAGTAGTCAGTACTGTTTTCAGTTAAAATTTATAAAATCTTTCTTGTAAAACTCTTCTTTAGGAAAACAGTTTTCTCAAGTTCAATCGCCGTTATCGGTCTTTACAGTATTGATGGGGCTTTCCTTCCGACCCTTCTGTTTAAAGTGATGTAGAAAGTTAACATCTTGATTATGTCATTACTTTCTCTTCAAGTTACATGTGTGATCTATTTTAGTTGTTGCTGATCACACTCCACCCACGTCTATTGAACAGGTGTAGAGGCTCATCCCTTGTTCCCTGTTTAGGATGTGGTTTCCGGCTTTCTCTTTTCCAATCTTTTCACTTTTCCTTTTTGTTTATTTGTTTTGTTTTGTTTTCAATTGGAGTAGATAGACTGAACTATCGCCCGGTTCACACTCCACCCACGTCTATTGAACATGTGTAGAGGCTCATCCCTTGTTCCCTGTTTAGGATGTGGTTTCCGGCTTTCTCTTTTCCAATCTTTTCACTTTTCCTTTTGGTTTATTTGTTTTTTTGTTTTTTTTCAATTGGAGTAGATAGACTGAACTATCGCCCGGTTCACACTCCACCCACGTCTATTGAATATGTGTAGTGGCTCATCCCTTGTTCCCTGTTTAGGATGTGGTTTCCGGCTTTCTCTTTTCCAACCTTTTTACTCTTATGTAGCCCCCTGCACACCAGTGGCCTTACCGCCTTGCCCGGGGTGATATGATTAAAAAAGAAAATGATGATGGTAGTCCTCAAATGATGTGGTTTCTGTTACTTGGTAAAGTTCTTTGTCTGTGATTCTGTAGCGCCAGTCCATAATGTTCAAAGAAGTATTACCTTTCCCAAGACTCTCAGGTTTTATTCGCTCAAAGATTTTTTTTCACTATTGATCTTGGGAAGCAGTTGTAAGCACCTGACAGTTTAGATATTTCTGAACGGGTTTGTCGCCATGTATGACGATTTTCTAAGCGTAGCTTAGATGTGATACAAGGCCGAAGCGAATTGACACCCATTGAGGATCGAACTCACTACTCAATTGTAATAATTCTAGCGAGACAAGCTTGTTAACCATTACACCACATCGAAGTGCCCCTTGTCGCTCTGTATGGCATCGAAATGAAAGTTTCGAATTGACACGGCTATATAAGAACATGAATCGAGTTCTCAGGGTTAATGTTTTTGTTTCGTAACTGTTATATCCCGGGAGGGGATAAACAGAGAAAGAATAGTGCAAGAAATAATTCTTAACACTGAGGATAGATAAATCGAGATTTATTATACCTCAGTACAATAAACCAAATAGACGTACACCAACGAACAGTTAACAAGAATAACAATCAAGAAGGCAAAGTCTCTGTATAGGACGTAGCGTCCGTCTTGAGAAGAAGGCTTCTGTCTAGTGACGTCTAACTGTCGTCTAAGGCCGATGGCTCTCGACTTCGCACGTATACTAACGAAGACTCCCGTATACTAACGAAGACTCTCGATCACTCCCGTGTAACGATGAAGACTCTCGTATAGTCACGAACTCTATGTAGTTCGTTCTAGTCCCGGTCTTTTATAACCCGGGCCATACCCATTCCTGAGTAGGGCAGGATATTTCACTACGACAGTAACAATGTGCGGTATTTGTCGAAACTATCTCTGGCGTAGTTTATTCTATGTTGAATTTCTTTTTCTCCTAAACTTAATTTGTTACGACTTATCCATACGCCGAGGTACCTGAAGGGTTTAGTAATTACTAATTCATATCCTGAAATTTTATGAGCTTACGGTCACATCACATTGAAACATCGATTCTCGTACGATCACGTAAGTTAAACCACGTCGAGCCTGATTAATATCTAAATGGGTGACCGCTTGGAAATCAAAGGTGCTTTAAGTTTGGATGTGCGGGTGGGGTAATGGATAATGCTGAGTCGCAATTCTCGTTGGGTTCGTTTTTTACGGGCTGATACTCTTGAGAAAGCTAGGAATCCACTTCGTTTACCCTTAGCTATGGGTTAATTAGTAAAACTTATATTGCTGAATTATTATTATTTTAAAGAAAATTATTACAATTTAAAAATATTTTCTGTCTTTAAATCATCTGCAAAGGGTTTTGAAACCGGAAGAAGCGTATTAATCGATCAGGAATTTTTATGATAGATTCACGGTATGTTCAACAACCCCTTTTATTCCAATTTCAGATCGTACTTTCTATTCTCGAAAGGTTTAAACTATAATTATGCTAGCAGTATAGGCTCGGTTGTAATGAAAGCTTTAAAACTAATCCATAGTCCTGGAGCTCAGACTCTTTGGACGTTGGCACGAAAGACTAAAATGCAATAGTTGTTTCCAGCTAAAGCGAAACCGTAAACTGAAAGAAAAATGAATGGATGTAAGGCAAATTTTGATTTCCTGGTATCGATATCAAATTTTCTGCACTGTTGTAAGAACTGCAACCTTGAAACTTCTGAATATCGTTTCTTATGTCTTTGTCTATGAGTGTATCAAATTTGATTAAAATCGGACCACTCCTTCTATAACCTGATTTTTTCGATTATCGATTTTCGATATTTATCGGGGATATCTCTACACAAAACCTAGCTAAGAACACTCACAGACGCTTATAGTACAATTGTGTAAATTTTCAAGAAAATCGGTTCAGCCGTCTCGGAGTCTATAGGTAACGGACACACACACACACACACACCATCATTTTCTTTAGAAACAGAAAACACACGTAAAATCTTTTTCCTCTGAAGAAGTATATTTTTATCGTAAAAATATTTTTCGTGTAGTCAAATGAATAAATTAGAAACCAGCCACTCACAGCAATGTGTGGTAACCACATTGTGACCACTGACCAGTGATAATACAGGTGTTCCATAATTAACTTTCAATGAAATCGGACAATTTTTTTTTTTTTTGAAATCACAGTTATTTATAGTCATCATATATTATATTAGGAACGTATAAATTTCTAAATGTGTTAATGATTTTTTTTCTAATTTTATTTTCATTCTATTTCAGAATCTTATTAATAATGAATACACAATAACACGTTTTTGTTGACCTCACCGCTCTGGATTACTTTTCATTGGGTTTCATAAAAACAAGGATTTATCGTCAAAAGATCAATAGTTTAGCTGAGCTCAGACCGCATTCAATAAGCAATGCGAGAGACATTTTCTGAAATGCTTCAAAATTTTTAGGTTTCTTCACTAAATCGCTCAAAACAGTCTAGTATGAATAAAAAAAAAAGGCCCCCAAACTTAATAAATACGAACTTTTTCCATCAAAATGTTTATATTATTATTAAGAGGAAAGATCAAAGTAATTTTTAATTATTTGTTTTTATTTTTTTAATGCCTTCTAACATGTTCGAAATTTTGGCAGAAAATCTTGTTTTGATTTGAGTTAGCGGGTAACCAAAACGTTAAGACTCTTTATAGTGGAAAAAGTAATGATGACATCGCCCACTATTTTTCCGGTGACAAACATATTAATTTGGAAATTCTCAAAAATATCAAATAATTCTCTTCAGGCGAATATATTTCTGACTTTGCATATCAAGATCCGCTTGTATCCTTTACATATCGAAACAAACGGATCTCGATATGTAAAGTCAGAAATTTATTCGCCAGAAGAGTGTCAGCTTTGGTCTCGAAACACGTGTAGCGACACAAATAGCATTAGGGGCACTTAATGTATTATAAAAAAGATAAATAATATTAATAATAATAATAACAATAAATCTAAAGTTTAAACAAAATATTAACGTCTTCTCACAATTTTTTTGCATCTATCTATCTATCTATCTATCTATCTATCTATCTATCTATCTATCTATCTATCTATACTTACAACTTGTGATAGATATGAACAAACTGCGATAGATAGATATGAACAGACGGAGATAGATAGATAGATAGATAGATAGATAGATAGATAGATAGATAGATAGATAGATAGATAGATAAGACATTTTTAACAGACTCAAAAAGAAAAAAAAAAGCATGGAAACGGCCAGAAATAACTATATAGAAAATATCGTGCATATGAACAGATGGAAAGAGATACCTGGGTGAAATGTTTTTTTCGTTCCGTCAACCTGTTTTTCTTTTTGAACAAAGCAACGAGAAAACAGATGCTGGAATATTAGGAAAAACAAAACAGTATATATATATATATATATATATATATATATATATATATATATATGTGTGTGTGTGTGTGTGTGTGTCTTAAAATAGTAAAACCAGCCAACAGTAATACGTACACAGATTTGTGGATACATGCTTAAACAGAAACACAAACGTCTGTAAACTTCCATCTAATTCAAATCCCACACATTGAGTCAAAAAGACAAACGCCCAAACATCTCATGTTTTCTTTCTTTCTGTTTTTAGTAAAAAATATAGTTTAAAATACTTTTGCAGATATATATATATATATATATATATATATATATATATATATATATATATATATTAATCATATCACCCCGAGCAAGGCGGTAACGCCACTGATGTACAGGGGGCTACGTAAGAGTGAAAAGATTAGAAGAGAGAAAGCCGGAAACCACATCCTAAACAGGGAACAAGGGATGAGCCTCTACACCTGTTCAATAGACGTGGGTGATTTATTTCGACAGGCGAATAAGCGTCCGTCTCGTAAGGTCGCCAAAAATCAAATGTTTTAATTTAATTCAGAATATTAAAAAAAAGAGAAGAAATTTATTACTATTGAGGTTAAATGAAGGGTTGAAAAATATATAACTTAGCATTAAAATGTAGCGAACCTACTGGAAATGTTGCAAAAATTAAAAATGCACATGCATATACATAAACAAAACAACAAAAAAAAAGAAAAACGATCCAATATACAAAAACAACGCAAGTAAGCATAAACACACACCTAAGAAACCCATATATACACGCAATATACAAAAAAACTAAATCATTCTATTAGAACAAAAGAGAAAAAAATTCAAATGCAATATTTTAAATAAAAGAAAGTGAGCATATATAGCTTAATGTAAGTACAATCACAAATAATATATATAGAAAGCAGAGATAGGGGTTGTTCCAACGAGAGAAATTGGTATAAGTGAAAAAAGCGTAAGAAGTCGTGGACGTTTTGCTTAAAGCGTAGATTTATTAATATCATTATAATTATTATTATTATTTATCTTTTGTATAATACGTTAAGTGTCCATAATCATATACGTGTTTCGAGTCCAAAGTTGACTCTCTTCAGGTGAATAAATTTCTGACTTTACATATCGAGATCGTTCACGACTTCACACACTCTTTTTATACCCCCTCTCTCTCTCTTTCTTTCTCTTTCTCTCTCTCTCTCTCTCTCTCTCTATATATATATATATATATATAGAGAGAGAGAGAGAGATCAACCATTCGACCGTGCATGAAATACTGTTGTCATATCTGGTCAGGCGCCCCTGCTGTTCGTCTCAGTGTTCTCGACAGGCTCCAAAGGTGAATCTGTAATGTGATTGGTCCTGACCTGGCAGCTCGACTCCAGCCACTTTCTCATCGGCGGGATGTGGCTTCCCTCTGTCTTTTCTACAAATATTTTCATGGCTTCTGTTCTGAAAAACTTAGGTCACTGGTACCACCTCCACAAGTATTTACTCGGGCAACTAGACTGGCATCAAGGCCCCACCCTTTTACAGTTAGATCAACCAAATGCACGAGACAATTCTACTCCATCAGCTTCTTTTCTCGCGCTTCCCGCCTGTGGAACTCCCTTCCATATAGTTGCTTTTCTGATGGCTACAATCTCCAATAATTTAAATGCAAAGTCAATTCCCATCTCTTATCCACTTAACTTCACCCCTTTCTACATCACATCCTTCTCTTGTCCTTGCTCTTTCACCCCCTGTAGCTGGTTCGTCTTTCTCTTCATTCTTTTCCTGCCTAAAACTTTAACTCTCTTATGTAGCCCCCTACACATCAGTGGCGGTACCGCCTTGCTTGGGGTGAAATGATTAATATATATCTATCGGATATATTTATCGGATATATATATATATATATATATATATATATATATATATATATGTGTGTGTGTGTGTGTGTTTATTCAGTGGATAATACTTTAAAAGCCTCTACGCAGCCTTATGAGTGATAATTTATTTTTCATCCTACAACCTCTTTCCCACAGATAAAACGTTGTCAGCCTCTCGCTGCTATATCGATATTTCCAAGGCATATGTTCTACGTTCCTTCGTCCCACCACCCCTGACATTTAACGACTAGGATCCGCTTTACGAAGTACACAAAGGTGAATCATCTGCATTTCCTACGTATTTCTGTAGTAAGATTTAAGTACCGTTTAAACAGCTTCCTCCCAAGAATTACTGTTTGACAAAACCGACTCCGAGCAAAAAGTTTTCCTAATTACTACAATCTTCAAGTTTAGGAATGAACGTTATCTTTCCTGCATAGAGCCATTTATCTCATTCTTTTTTATTCTCCTATAACACTATGCAGTGACCCCTTAACTTGAGGACCTCTTGGGCCTTGTATTAGGTGAACATTAGTATATACACCTTTGGGCAAATTAATTGCATTAAAACGAATAATGTCTTCCTCGGATCTTTCACACCTGAAGAAGTATACATCATCTCTTGGCACTGTTTTTATCTTTCGACCGCATTTTCCTTTACGTTTTGCACTGATGAATCCAGATTGTTTCGTCTTGATAACACACCTGACAGTTGAAAGGCTGACACCAACAATATCCGCGGTCTCTCTGTAAGGTTTGCCAATGTGTTCCTGCAGAGTTACAATTTTCGTACACTTCCTTCGAGTAAAGTTCATCGCAAGCAATGGACGTAGGACAACTAATCGACAGTGGATTATTGTCTAGGGTACACTGTTTACAGAATTCATAGTCTTATCTATCTATCTATCTATCTATCTATCTATCTATCTATCACTCTTCTTATACGTATGTGTTTGTCTACCTATCTTATGCCGTTCGTATCTGTCTCAGTCCGTTCATATGCATATATCGACTGAACCGGTTCTCCGGTTCTTCTAGTAAGGACGGTGGCTAGACACCCACTAAGATTAAAAGCAAGGCCTGTCAAAGGGCGGATGAACGCTTCCATGCTACCAGTGGCTATCCAACACAAACGCGAGAACGTATAAATGTCAGTTTCAAATATACACCTGATGATTGCATAACGAATGAAACTCCGAATCGTGCCATAGACGTAGAATAATATGTATATTTATTAATATATATATACATACATACATATATATATATATATATATATATATATATATATATATATATAAACTTATTTATAAATGGAACTTTGTCTGTGTGCGTGTGTGTCTGTGTGTGTGTGTTCGTTACCTATAGTCTCCGAAACAGCTGAACCGATTTTCTTGAAAATTTACACAGTTGTACAATAAGCGTCTGCAAGTGTTCTTAGCTCGGTTTTATCTCGAGGCACCCCCGATAAATATCGAAAATCGATAATCGAAAAAATCGGGTTATAGAAGGAGTGGTCCGATTTTAATCAAATTTGATACACTCATAGACAAAGACATAAGAAATGATATTCAGAAATTTCAAGGTTGCAGTTCTTACAATAGTGCAGAAAATCGATAATATATATATATATATAAAAGGCAAGATGTTTGTGTGTGTGTCTGTTTATCTGTCTGTATGTCTGTATTTTTTCAGCCCTTTTATTTTAGTTTTTGCTTCGGGTTTGGCTCTAAGTAGGTATAATTGCAGTTCTTAGTCTCAGCCAGCATACCATTTACTCAGAGGACTTATTTAGCCTTCAAAATTCAGTTTACGACGAAAAAAACTTATTTGATATCGATACCAGAAAATGAAAATTTGACTTACACCCATTAATTTTTCTTTCAGTCTACGGATTCGCTTTAACTGGAAACAACTATTGCTTTTTAGTGTTTCGTGCCAACGTCCAAAGAGTCTGAGCTCCATGACCATGGATTAGTTTTAAAGCTTTCATTACACCCGAGCAACGCCGGGCTATACTGCTACTATATAATACAGTTGTGTTCATCCATTGAGCACTGTTTTATTAACACCTGTGTAATAATACAATACGTATGTGTACACTCATATGTACATTTATTAATTTACGTCAATATATACAATGTGTTGCAGCAAAATCCGACACTTGACAAAAAAGAAAAAACGGTCGACTCTCTGAAAACTGCCATTGTGGAGGCGTTCGCCGCTATGGACAAGGACATGGTCGCCAAAGCGTGTGACTCATTTCGCGCCTGCCTTGAGATGGTCGTCCCTGCGGGCGACGGTTACATTGAAAAATAATGTAGTATGTAACTCTGCATACACAACTTTTGTTTTTATTACCTATTCCGTTTTAGTTTTGTCTAGTGTCGGATTTTGCTGCAACACCCTAGATAGATAGATAGATAGATAGATAGATAGATAGATAGATAGATATGAATAATGAACAGATAGATAGATAGATAGATAGATAGATAGATAGATAGATAGATAGATAGATAATGAACAGAGAGATAGATAGATAGATAGATAGATAGATAGATAGATAGATAGATAAATAAATAGATAGATAGATCGTTCCTACCTATCGGAGCCTGTTAATATTCATCTATTACTGCCCACATCTGTCTATTCATAATGTTGCGTTACTTAGTTTAGGAAACGACGTTGAGCCTGGTCAGTAACCAGATGAGTGACTTGTTATCCCAGAATTTCCAAGCTTTGATGGTGTAATGAATAATGGTTCGGAATTGCTAATCGGAAAGCTGAATTTCAATTCCACTCGGGTTCAATATAATCTCTTGCGTGCAAATACCCTTAGAAAAGTTCTGAAACCATGTCTTCTTCCAGCTATAGGTTAATTAGTAAGAATTTTTTTAAAGCAAAGCAGTTTACTGACACTGGTGCGCAGGGGGTTACATAGGATTTCAGAGAAAGAGTGACAGGTCATAGGGGTATCAGGAAGTGGGTAAGAGAAGGATGAGGATACTGATGAGAGTGGAGTGGACGGAGAAAAGAGCATATATAGTTGATTAATGAAAGTGTCAGGAATTTTGTAGATAGATTTAACATAAGAAGATAGGGTATAAGTTTTATGGCCGCACTGCTAGACTTTATTCTTTGGGTTTATTGAGTGGGACAGTAACTATATTCCCTACCCACCCCACTTTTTTCGAAATTCTAACGGACAATTTACAAGACTTATTCCCTTATCGCTAACCCCCACCAACATCCCACACACAACTCGCCAAATATAAGAAAAGAGTCTTTCCATTCCTTTCCACACCACCTGATGAGACATTGTAATTTCAATGTCGAAACAATATGTACATTTTGTAGTGGATAAAAAAAAATTGTACATGTTCTAAAATATAATTTATTATAAAATATATACAATTCTATATTATATATCGAGCAGTGTTTTAAATTAATGTTTTGGACGTTGTAAATTTTTCTTCGTTTCTTATTCACTCGGATATCTATCTATCTATCTATCTATCTATCTATATATATATATATATATATATATATATATATATATATAATATTATTTACTTTTTCATAATTTTTCTTTTGTGTATTTTTATTTGTTAATATGTTTTGGTCTTAGGAAACAAAGTTTATTGGAAATGTTTTTTGGAATTTTTTATTTATTTTTTTTATCAAGACGTGGTTGTAGGTGACGTAAAAGGAATTTGTTTGCATATCTTTATTTGGAAATATGTTCTAAGAATAACCTGAACATATTTTTACTATATTTTTTGGTACAAAAACGAGAATAATTCAGCACACAACATCAGCACTGGATAATGAAGATTATTTTACCAATTATCGCTCGACAGCTAACTTTTGCTTAACCTGGCACAAGCCCATAAGGAGCGATAACTGTGTATTCATGTATTCATCACAGCGTCTACGTTTATATGACTGTATTTTTCGTTTGTATATGCGCGTGTCTATGCAAACATATAGGCATTCGAAATATATGCTTTGATGTATGCATGTAAGTAGAAAAAGGTCAATGAATATATATGCATATATGTGTTCATTTAGGCTTTGCTGAGTGTGTGTTTGTGCACGTGTATTCTAAATATGTATTATTGTTTAGTTTTGTTGTTTTTCGTGGGGGGTGTTGCATGTATAAATAAATATGTGTGTACGTTAAGAATTCAGACCCTTACATGTGTATGGATGTGCGTGTGTTGTCAGGTGTTGTCAGATGAGTACGTGTAAGATTTTGTGACCATGATCCACTGTATACATAAGTAATTATGCACGTGTACAGGATGTATGTATGTAGAACTTGCGTGTCGCGTATACCGTTTGTTTGTCTGTAATGTGATTTCGAACTGTGCTTGTGTGAGTCATACCCGTGTGTATATATGCAAATAATTTGTGTGCGTATATGGGTGTAGTGTCCGTTTGCTGTGCGTGTTTGTCTATGTGTTTGTACGGGTGTGCGGAATGGGTGGAGAGTTTCCTTACTACTCTGCCAATGTGAATGCCATTCTTCCTACCGACCCCCTGGACGGGTTCAGTCCAAAAGGGCCAATCGGGCTTCATTCAAGCAAAACAACACACGCACGTGTTTCACTTTTCAGTCTCCTCAAATGTTGCTGGCTCCTGTGTACACAAAGTGGCACGAACGACCAAGAAGACTTTCGTGAGTATTTCTGCGCCAAACCCCGCTCCATTTCGACATTGACATGGCACCTTTGGCTCGCACAGCAAAATAACAGACAAATCTGCCTCTGTTAGGGCATTTTCGACAGCTAAACAGCAGTGTAAAATCCTTTTTTTTTAGGATTTACAGCTTCACTTCTTCAAAAGCAGAAACTTGGCAGAGAATTGGTCTAACGTAGGCATAAGGGAGGCCGTCATAAGTATTTTTAAAACATAACATGGACGGAACATGTGAACCACCAGGAAGTCTTAAAGAAAATAAAAAAAAAAAACAAAGAAATTTAAATTTTTAATTCGAACAAAACCGTAGGAATCTTGGGGACTTTTAATGCTAAAAGAAGATGTAGAGCAGGGTGCCTTAACATGGGATCTATAGACTCCTAAGGGATCCATAGATGTGTGTTAGAGGGTCTGTGAGGATCGGATAAAAATTATCATTTATATTTGCTATACAGCCATCGTCCCAATCAACGTTTTTCCATTGGAAGAAATAAAAGGAAATGCTTCCTGCCACTGCTAGGAAGAAAACGTCCCTAGCTTCGACTTACAGTGCCGACCGCTAAGCATCTCTTGACTTGCTGTTGGGTCCATGTTTACCACTTAAACGTGTTTCATCATTCTCTGTACGACCGCCATTTTTTGCCACTCCATAAGAGCAAGAACTCTCTTATCCCACGGTTTATCACGTCTTGGATATTTTCTCATGTACTGGTATGGATCAGAGCAGTCCAAGGTCTTCGATAGGGTTACTGTCTTCTCTGTGGCTGGATTCAGGACGTACATTCATATTTGGATTCGGCACTTGCTTGGGATGAAACGATTGTAAATATATATATATATATATATATATATATATATATAGAGAGAGAGAGAGAGAGAGAGAGAGAGAGTCAACCAGAAGAAAGATTATACAGGATTTGGCAGAAATACATTCCACATAATGATAAGACCTTATGGGCAATTGTCTTCATCTAGCTTAAAAGTTCCTCATGTCAATGAATGTGTTTCAGCGGGTCCGTGAGGATCTGTTTAAAATTATCCGTTTTTATTTGCTATACAGCCATTTTCCCAATAGTTTCCATTAAAAAAAAAGAAAACGCATCCTGCTACTGCTAGGAAAAAAACGCACCCATTCACAACTTACAGTGCCGGCCGCTAGGCGTCTCTTGACTTGCTGTTGAGTCTGTGTTTACTAATTAAACGTGTATCATAGTTCTTTGCACGACCGCCATCTTTTGCCACTTCCTAAGAGCAAGTATTTTCTTCTTCATATGCTGTGTTCCTTCCACTTGCCCCTGTCCTTTGCAACCCTAAATATTTTTCTCTGGGTCTGTTAGTTAAGTGTTAGACGTAACACACGCTTGGGCAATCATGTCTCTTTAGAGACATGACTGACTGGGCATAAAATTATACCGCAGTAGTTTGCCATTACTTTCTG
>JBBBDQ010002100.1:637500-685000 GCA_037127315.1 Ascarosepion bandense
CATAAATGTATTGGTTTGACCCAAAGAATAGTGAGTTCAATACCTGGCTACAGCAGTGGTGAACATAGACTTAAAGTGTTGAGTTAAAGGGAGATAACTAAGACATCCGGAAGAGGTATGACTCATGAACAAAAGCAATAAATCCCAGTTATTGAAACAAAGGGTTCGGTTCGAAATTTCAATAACTTGAGGAAGGTCAGAGCATACAACAGCCAAAATGTCGTGAATATAACATTTGTGGTCCGTTTCTATAATAAATGTAACAACTAAAGCCTCTTTTTCGAGTTGAGCATATCTTTCTCATCGTAAAACACTGGTCTCTATTTATTCCTTAGTTTCTGCAGAAGAACCTCACCTAAGCCACATGAAAATGAATTTACGGAGACCTTTGTTGGATTATCGGCATAATAATGGTTCGGATTGGGGCATATCTCGACATCTACTTCAGAGTTCGAAATGCAAATTCTTGTAGATCTTCCCAATTCCAAGTTTTTTTCTTTCTTCAGTAAATCTCAGAGGTTTAGTAACATCTAAATTCTTAGTCAATTTTCCTACGTAGTTTATCAGGCGTAGTAGTCTTTCAAATACATTCGTTGGTTGAAGTAAATCTATTGCTTTGGCTTTCTCTGGGTCAATTTGAAGGTCATCTTTTGAAATGATTTGTTCAATAAACTTTATGCCCCAGGCAGAAAAAATTCATTTTTCATTTAACGTGACTCCGGCCATCGTCATTATTTTAAAGAACTAATCTTAGTCTGCTATCGTATTTCTCTTGGTTCTTTTCACTTACAAGGACGTCGCAAATATTACATATAACTTATGGTATACCTGCCACAATTTCACAGTGGAATATCTCCGGGCCGCACTTAGTAGCGAATGGTAAGCGCGTAAAACAAAATATTTCAAATGGTGTTAAAAATGTCATCATTTCTTGTTAATATTTGTGGAGTTTTATTGGATGAAAACCACTGTTGCATTCCCCCTGCACATCAGTGGCGTTACCGCCTTGCTCGGGGTGATATGATAAAAAAAAAAATACAGATGAGGACAACGATCCGAAGAATGCAAATAATTACAATACCTAGTGTTCGAAGTGTAGACATAGATAGATAAGTTCGCTGGTTTCCCGGTTCACATTCCTCCTAATATTTTTGACCGGAATAAATGTCTATCCTTAGTTACCTTCAGTATTTCTCTATACTTCTTGAAAAAGTATTTGTCCATACTACATAAAGAAGACCGGAGCATACAACGTCGCAAACACAGCAATAAATACGCGGACAACAGTCTGAAGAGTGTAAATAACCGTAGTTCGCTGTTTAGGATTCGGTTTCGTTCTAAAGTATTTTTGTTTTCTTTTACTCAAAGTAGCATATCAATCGCTAGAAGCTATAGGATGAAAATCGAAAGCTTACCATTTGGTGTTCGATAAGGCGCCACTTCTAGCCAACTGGCTGGTAGCTTTTACAAGCGCTACATCACTGTTTGGCTTGTTTTCTTCTTCTTCTTCTTCTTCTTCTTCTTCTTCTTCTTTTTCTTCTTCTATAAGCCGTGTTCCTTCTCCCTATCTCTTGTCGCTCTTAATACCCCTTCTCCTGTTAATTCCACTCAATACCCCTTCTACCATCTATCTGCTCAAGTCCATCAAGTATGTCATGCGTTGCTTTCCTTAGTTTCTCTTCCTCTCCATCCGTCTCGTGAGTATCAGGTTCTCCAAGCCTTGCTTCCTCATTCAGTCAGTTAAGTCAGTTAAGAGCCATACGTGATACACGCTTGGGCGATCATGTCTCGAAAGAGACATGACTGACAGGGCAGAAGATTATCTCACAGTAGGTTGCCATTACTTTCTGCGGTAGACTGGTTGCCTGCCAAGGCTATAGAACCCATTCTGTCCTGTTATTTAACCCATAACTGGAGAGAAGAGACGGATTAATACATTTCCCAAGGGTATTTGCGCGTAAGTGAATTCAACGAATTCAACTGGAACTCGAACTCGGATCCAATTCGTTGAATTCACTTTCCTCATTACATGTCCCAAAAACTTCAGCTGTCTTTTCCTGATGTTAAGTATCAGTTTCCTTCACGTGTCTGAAACCTCTTTAAAACCTTGTCGTTACTCACATGTTCTATCCGTGGTATCGTCAGCATCCTTCTGTAGAACCACATTTCGGTTGTTTTAATATTTCTTCACCTTTCATAAGATTTCCAGCATATTCCATATTGAAGGATAGATAACAGTACTTTCTGCTTTGTTTCCAACGAAATTTTCCTATCTCTTAATACTTTACTCAGCTTCTGGAATGCATACTTGGCCATGCCAATACACCTTTGGATCTCTGTATCGCACTTTTCGTCCTCCGTTAGAACACTTCCCAGGTGTTTAAATTTTGCACCTGTTTAATTTCACTATCCCCAAATTGTAATTGGCATTTTGGGCAGGTATTCGGTTTATATAATTCCCTTAGCAGCAAAACTCATTTGTTATCACCTGTAACAAAATGTAAGTTTTATATTCCTGGCTAGAAACCATGGTAGAAGGTGGAAAGTTGTGATCGGTTCTCAAACGAAAGCTCATGTGTAATTTGAATACCATCTTTGCAAGTTCTGCTAATGTATGCACAACAAAAGGGACACTTTTCGGATTCAATAGATGATAAACTAATTTCAGACTAAGTTTCGTACCATAAAACATTGGTTCTGCTTTGGTTGTTTTATAATTCATAGCAGTGAAAAACGTAATTACTTTCCGAACACTCTAATACAAAAGATATTTAAATAATTCTAGATAGAGTATTCCACCCTGAAATACTGGGGTATTTGTAATGCCATATCGTGCATGGGAAGGAACCCCTGTAGGAATGTGCAGTGGGCAACCCTGAGGCTACTCTATACTCTGTTTTCAGTCATGCTCTGGCTGGTTTGTATTGCCACTGGCGTCAGAAAGTGACAATTATGGTTGGAAATATAACAAAAAGAAATACGACTAAACCAGTAAAAAAAATTAATATCTCCCCATCAACTTTTGTTTTGTGCTATCCGTTCCAACTTCTGCGGCGTTTAATCTTTCCTCTTGGAATGGTCACCAGATATCTTCGCCCTCTGTGAAACTAACTTTAACTCTTCCATTGTTACTAATGAATTCTTGGTTCCAGTCTATTTTCCCCTTAATCCAAAAGGATACCAGTATTTACATCGCATTGGTATCCGATGACCAGGGAATTGTCTCTCGATGCCCTTCATTATTCCTTCATGTGCTTCCGTCTAATCCCTTAACTATCTCTTTTCCCTTCATCACTCTCCCTCTTCCCAGGACTGCAGTATATTAGACATAATAGCTGACAGTACAGAAAAGGCATTTTCTGTCTATATATCTGTGAAAATATTTGTCTTAGGTGACTCTAATGTTCCTCATGAAACACGATTGAAACATTCTAAATATACTGATGTTGCCAGTATTCAGACATTAACTTTTTCCATTTCCCAGTCCCTTACTCAAATCATGGACTTCCCCGCTCATTTCCCTAGCAAAACCGAGCAATAGGTTTATCTACTTATTTGTTACCGCCTCTCATCGCTTTACCTCTTCCCTCACTAAGAAGTGTATGCAACACAAGGTAAAGATTTAATGTGGGGAGCCCGAACGCGTACGAGCGGGAAAGGCACAAACATTACCCAGTCCCCGCAACTGCTGGTCGCGCTGGCCCCGGTGACGAGCACCGGTCCACCCCTCTGGTGCAATGGGGTGACGCGGCCTCGGGACATTGTTCCCCAAGACCGGGCATCTCTCAGTATAATTTTTCTCAATTGCATTCCTCGGACAGAGATACAACTAAGTTGCACTGTCTTCGAGAACAGAGACGCAACTGAGAGATGATTTAGATTCCCATCTTCCACAAAAGGTGGCAGGTTACCAAGATTGCAGTATTGCGAAATACTGCAATCTTAGTAACTATGACCACTTTGTAGTACCTACTGATATTTCTTTTCAATTATCTATCAAGCAAGAACCCCTTGTCTTTAAGACCACTTTCCCTTACCAGCATGCTGATTGAGATTCACTCTGTGTTTGTCTTCGTGACGCCCCATGGACTGACATCTTCAATCTTTCAATTGAAAATTACGCCACTGAGGTTTCTTCTTGGGTCAAAGCAAGTCTGGACCCTTTTATCCCTTCTCGGAAATACAAAAAAAGTGAACCCTCAATCCTCTCCATGGTTCATACCAATATGCTCAGCCGCTCCAGTACACAGAAACTACTATTTTCGACTAAACTATAATATTGCTGCCACATATGATCCGATGGTATATTACCCTACTTGATAAAATCCAAAGAATCTGCAATATTGATTGAAATGATCTGGCAGCTCGGTTTCAGTAACTTATCAACCTCCGTAAATTTGCCTCTATGTGAATTTTATATAAATACTTTCATGTTAATTGTTCGGACGGACTCTTCACTCTGGCACCAATAATTTATGAATGGAAAAGTAATACTAGACTGAAGTCAAGATCTCATCAATTTACAGTTGTGCTAACTAAACCTAACCGTAAGTTATATGCTAACAGTTTTTCCCGCACTCCTTGCCTCTCTTCCATCAACTTCAATCTTCAAAATTTGAATGCAATGTCAATCGCTACTATTGTCCTCCAGATTACTCTTTTCTCTCTCTGCTCACTATTAATGTTTCAGTTCTTAATTCTTCTACATTCTGTAACCTCCTGCGTTTAAGTGACTTACTGCCTTGCTTTGAGTGAAACCAATATAAAATTATAATTTAGAACATGTATGTGCTAAATTATAATTTATAATAAATATTCATAACTCTATTTCTATCTTGAGCACTGTTTTAAATTAATGATTTCAACGTTGTTAATATTTTCTTCGTTCCTTATCCCCTTGGATATATGTATATATATATATATATATATATATATATATATATATATAGAGAGAGAGAGAGAGAGAGAGAGAGAGAATTAGAAGTCGAATAGTTGAATGCGCAAGAATATGTCGTGTAAAATGTATATCGATAATTATGGATTGTTCTCAATTTTCAAAGGAATAAAAGTGTTATTTTCATATGTATATTGTTTTTGAATTGCAGATGTAGGAGTGGGGGGGTCAGACCACTATATTCTTCATTACGGTTGTTGGCTGTTTTATTGAACATGTTTTTTTTTTGTATACTGATATATATCTATATATATATATATATATATATATATATATATATATATATATATATATAAGTGAAAGAGGTGTTGGTTAGACCAGTAGACGTTTATTTTAAAAAAAAGTGCTGAAGTGCTTCAAAGAAGGGAATCTGCAGAGCCAAAAATATAATGAAATGCTCACCACTTGCTATCCATGTTACAACCATATAGGGTCCTTACAGCCTGATGAAATTTATATGGTTAAAATTTGGGTAGCAAGTAAGTGGTGAACATTTCCTTCTTTAATATATATATATATATATATATATATATATATATATATAAGAGAGAGAGAGAGAGAAAGATAGAGAGACGAACGAACAAATAAACAGAGATAACGACAGGATGAGTCACCCGTACTTGACACACGTGACACCTGGATGGAATAAATTAGGTCGTTCGCCTGATTTGAAAGATAAATGCCCGGACGCCATCTACAATGCTAAGAAATAACGAAAGATGATCAAAGTTAAAGGCTTTTTTCTCATTGTAATTTGTAATACGGACGTTCACCCAAACACCCCCACCCCACACCGATATCCAACTTCTTTTCTTTTATTGTTATCGGCAAATGATTGCTTATATGCAACTATATCTTCCCGACACGATTATTGCTTGTTTAATGGGCATTTTCTTTGCTAATCTGCACAGACACTCCAATCGACTTGACAAACGGAATTTGCATGACACGCTCAATTTTTTTTTTTTATGTTATTATTTTTCTTTTTTATTCTTTTTAATTTTTGTTAAATTCGGGTCAGAAAAAATGGAATTCCAACCTATAACCGATCCCATCGCCAGTCATTTCGATATGTATCTTTTTAACCATAAAATATTGAACGGGACGAAGCTAGGGGAGTAGACTGCCGACCGAATTGACGAAGACCAGCGTCGTTTAATCCTAAAAATGACAAGTGAGAGGTGATTTGCTTAGCGCAGCTGAGATGTGTTAACTGCTCGCGCCGTTTTCTTTTCTTTTACTTTTTTTTACTTTTTTCTTTTCTTCACTGTTCCTTTGTCTATTTACTTTCTTTTTTTATAAGCAAAGAAAAGGAAAGAAAGAAAAGAATTTCTTTTTTCTTTTTCTTTTCTATCTTTTCTTTTTCTATTATTTTCCTTTTCTTTTTCTGTTCATTCTTCTTTTTTCTTTTCCTTTTTCTTTTCTTTTTCTTTTCTATTCTTTTTCTTTTTTTTCTTCTTCTTTTCCTTTTCTTTTTTTCTTTTTTCACTTTTCACTTTTCTTTTCCTTTCTCTTTTCTATTATTTTTTCCTTTCTTTTCTTTCTTTTTTCTTTTCTATTATTTTCTTTTCCTTTCCTTTCCTTTCCTTTCCTTCGTTTTTCTTTTCTTTTCTTTATTTTTTAGTCATTTTATTTATATACTTTTTCTGCATACCTGTCAGGAGGAACCATTATCATGGTGAGCTTTTAGCATAATGTTCATTAGCACATCAAGCCGAATTGGCGATCTGAGTTCGAATTCCAGCTAAATATATACTGTTCACTTTCGCACTAATGTTCTTGGAACACCCAAACTCCATCTCTTTCCCTCATCCTACACCACAAAGTACGTAGAGTTCCTAAGACACAATGAAACACTAAATGAACATTTATAATTCCAGAAGCTGCAACATGTCCATAAATGTTTTCTTGGAAAGCATCCAGCGTTAGTCAATAGCCAAAAAACGGTTGTTCTCCTTCGTGACAATGCTAGGTTTCGTACAGCAACAAAAACAGTTTTGGAACTCAGTTGGACTGTTCTAACCTACCCACCGTATTTACCTGATCTTGCGTCAACCGAATTTTACCTTTTTTTTTTTTTTAATCGTATTACCCAGAGCAATGCGGAAACGCCACTGATGTGCAGGGGGAGCCACATAAGAGTAAAACGATTAATTAGAGGAGAGTGAAGAGGAAGACGAACCAGTTAGAAAGGAGCAAGAGAAGGATGGGAATACAGGTGTGATGACAGTTGCAAAGGTGGAGAGAAAGGAAAGGATATACGGGGCGGTGAAGAAAGAACTCGAGTCAAGTGGTTAAGAGATAAGTATTGATATTGCATTTAAATTCCTGGAGGTTGTAGCCGTCAGGAAAGCAAGAATATGGAAGCGAGTTCCAAAGGTGGGAAGTGCGAGAAAAGAAACTGCAGGAGTAGAATTATCGTCTGCATTTGGTTAATCTAACTGTGAATGGGTGGGACCCAGTTGCCAGTCTGGTTGCACGAGTAAACACCTGTTGCAGAGGCACCAGTGACCTAAGTTCGTTGGAGCAGAAGCCATGAAAGTATTTATAGAACAGACAAAGGGAGGTCACATCTCGTCGGTGGGGAAGTGGCTGTAGTCGAGCCGCCAAGTCGGTACCTATCACATTATTGATTCTCCTTTGGAGCCTGTCAAGAACACTGAGATGAACAGTAGGGGCGCCTGACCATATATGGCTGCAGTATTCCATGCACGGACGAATGGTTGCCTTTTTCGATCGTTGCAAAACAGTTTGAATGGGGAAAACATTCTCTAATGAAAATCAGACTTAAGAGTTCTTCAAAATCTCTGTTACTTAAATCAGTCAGTCAGTTAAGTGCAATACGCGATAGATACACGCTTGGGTGATCATGTCAAGGAAGAGACATGACTGACTACGCAGAGGATTATCTCACAGTAGGTTGCAATCTACTTTTAGTAGATTGGTATTTGCGCGTAAGTGAATGCAATGAATTCAACTGGAATTCGAATTCGGCTCCATGATTTCTCGTTCCGGGCCGATATCCACCGCACCACAACGCACATACACATTCAAAATAATTTTTTCTCTGCTTTCTCATTTCAGATTTAAGCGGATCGCTGTCATGAAAAAGGCGTATAATTAAAGTGAGTCTAACGTTAAGTATTATCACTTTACACAGTAAACAAGCACATTTTTCTCTGATATTAACGAAACAATATGTTTCTTTCCAACCTCTGTTTTTTCTCAGAACGTGCGGAATTAACTCAAAAGGCACGAAGGTCTCCTAGATAAACAGTAATAAGTTATTGCAAATAATTTTGAATATGTAATTGAATGAAATATAATTGTTCTTTATTTTTTAAAGAATACATTTGGTAAGCAAATATGGAAATTATTTCTGCCTCAATTATGTAAATTCGGTATAGAAATATTATTTTCATTTCATTTTAAGGATTAAAAAATAACTCAACAAAGAAAACGTCGGAAAGCCTATGAATGTCACCCATTTGAATGTAAAAAAAAAATATTTAATCACAAGAGAAATTAATTTGAATGAACGGGATTAACAAAATTTTCAACTAAAAGGGGGAAAAAATTGAATAACTTGAAAAGAGTTAAATCTTTGAAGTAAGACACAAAATGATGGAAAACGTAAATCCTATCTAAGTGGATTCTAGGAGGAAGAAAGAAAGAAAGAAAGAAAAGAAAGAAAGAAAGAAATATTATTAAGAGGATTTCTAACATAATACTGGTAAATCTCAAAGAGGCAAAGACCACCCGCCGTTGAGTCGTGGTTAGCGTCTTATGTTCAGGGGGCGTTGGTTATTAATTCGTTTCTAACTTGGAGAAACTTGAAGGTCAAAGTAGTCTTAGGCCAAAAAATACCTGCATTATTCTCGTGACACCTGTTTGACGGAAGTGTGACATGAAGGTTAGATTTATTCTTAAAAAAAAAAAAAAAAAAAAAAAAAAAGGAAACGGAAGTATAAAAATTCAAATATTTTTTCCGGATGTGAAAAAAGTAAAGGCCTTGGGTTCTATTTACCGGTTTCACGCCCTTGGAAGAAGACAACAACTGGAAAAAAATAAAATAAAAATAAAAAAAGACAATTGACTAAATGGAATTGATAAACGCACGTACACTGCTGATAATTGCGGTGGCGAAAAATGAATTCAAAGAAAACCTAAGAATAACAACTAATAATTTAAATAATATCCTATTATTGTGCTAGATCCTCCTTCAATAAGCAATTATATCCAACATAATTACACTCAATAGTAGCAACAATACTTTGATTGTAGTGATCCAGTTGAGGTTTACTTGTAAAAATACTGTGATAATATTGCATCATTATTTTAATCAATTAGGATTATTTTATTTCGTCAGTTTTTTTTTTTCAAATTCTTGTCCTCTGCCACGAAACGGGAGTCTAAGTAAATTTTTGTTTTCGCTGAAATGCACGAATACCTGCTAAGGTATAGAGCTCACAAACCTCGGATTAGATTCGAAAAGATCAATACCTCGCAAAGATTCGGTACCGATTCCACAAACATCGGTTGATTCGAAACAGACATCTAGATTCTTATGTGATTTATAAATATTACAGTTCAAACAGTATCGGTAATTATTTTACTATTGTTTGCCATAGCATGTTATTATTAACCGGGGTTACGGCCATATCACGTTGAATACACCGGTTCTCGCTCGATCACCGAAGTTAAGCAGCGTTGAGCCTGGTCAGTACTTAGATGGGTGATCGCTTGGGAATACAAGGTGCTGTAAGCGTTTAGTGACGGATGTGCGTTGTGGTGCAGTGGATATCGGCTCGGAAAGAGAAATCAGTGAGCCGAGTTCGAATTCCAGTTGAATACTCTGCATTCACTTAAGCACTGGTACCCTTGGGAAAGGTATTAATCCGTCCCTTCCCTCCAGTTATGGGTTAAATAACAAAAGTAGGACTTGTCCTTAAAAACAAATACCAATGAATCTTGATACTCGAAAAAGAAAAAGTATTACTAGACACAAAACTTATATAAAAACAACAATAAATTGTTGTAAAGTAAAAGGTATTACCAGTAATAAATAAATAAAATTTAGTTGGCAATAAATTACCTGCCGAGGTTGATATGCCATAAAAACAAAACAACAATTATTATTAACCAGAACCGTTGTGTATATATATAATATTTCCCCTCTTGTCACACTCAGAAATTTATTTTTTTCTTATGTCTTATTGTAAGATGCTGAATAGTAGATACATCAATATATATCTTGCCTTCATATTAGAGAGCATATAGATATAAATATTTTGCAATCATTTTTGACGGCCTGTGCCCACTCGTTTTAATAATACATTTCTGAACTTTTGCTTTGTCTTAATTGTTACTGCAAGTAACTGTATAGTGACTTTGTATTTACCCCCCCCCCCACACACACACACTGATGCTGGATGCTGCACAAGGCCATTTTGTAGTTAAGCCCTGGCAAAAATTTTCTTTAGACCCTGCACAAGGCAGGGTCGGGTACCTGTTTATTTTCCCCAGACAAGGCTTGTCTGGGTTCTTCTCCGCCCGGAGGCAGAGAGTTTGACGAAGTAGTCTTCGAGTCGTAGACAAACTATATGGTAACTTTATTGCCACACTGTGTATTTGCATGATCAGTTAAGTGCCGTGCGTGATACACGCTTGGGCGATCAGGTCTCGAAAGAAACATGACTAACGGGGCAGAAGACTTTCCTGAAGTAGGTTGCCATTACTTTCTCCGGTAGACTGGTTGCCAACCAAGGCTATAGAACATAATCTTCACTGCTATTTAAACCATAGCTGGAGGAAGAAGCGTTGTGTATCACGTAGGCACTTAACTGACTGAATGATATCAAAATCAATTGTTCAAATGCACTATAGAAAAAGGGAATCTTACTCAATATAAAATTAAAACGGAAATAAAACGTTTATTTATGATCATTTTTTCTTTCTGTGTTTTGAAAAAAAAGATGCGTGTACGGATTTCCTAAATGAATTAAGTAGGTAGGAAAAATATTCATAAAAAGTGTAAACTTCCTTAAGCACACATGGTTCAGTGAATAAAAACGTTAGTTAGATCCAGTAACTTGACCCAAAGTGTTGTGAGTTCAATACCTGGCTACAACAGTGGTGAAAAAATAACTTAAAAAACTGAGTTAAAGGCATGGAAGTGACATGAATCATACAACGAGAACAACATACCTCAGTGATCGAAATAAAGGGTTCGGTTCGAAGTTCCAATCACTAAAAGAAGGCCGGAACGTACAACGGCCGAAACGTCGTGAAAATGAGGACAACAGTCTGAACAATGTAAACAGTCGTAGCCAGCTATTAAAGTGATTCGTAGAGTGTGTAAAGAGTCAGTGATGTTCACGAAGGGTTCTCAAATTTTACTGAAGAGTTCGGGGATTGCTAGGTTATTATTATAACGGGAATATCCGTTTGTTGAATGGAAGGAGTTGACTAATGAATCTCGTTTGTGGATGGTGCCGGTTTTATAGAATGATAATTAAAGCTGACATTATATTATTGAGGTATACTCAGTCCTGTTTGTAGTTTGTTTTAAATGAACATTTTGAAAAATACACGTCTTTAAGGGCTCCTTATTTATTTTCGGGGTTTTGTTTTTGTAGATCCAGAGTTAACTCAGCAAAACAACACTGGACATGCAAATTCTGGAGCAGTATGGACACTGCCAAATTTGCACAGTGGCGTTCTTCTCTCTCAATGCTGATTTTTTTGTGTGTGTGTGGGGAGGGGCTTCTTCAGAGTTCAGGGCTTCTTCAGAGGTTTGGAGATCGGTCGGCAGTATATTCCCCTAACTTCGTTGATTCGATTTTTTCCCAGTTGAAGTTAGCTTTGATTGAGTTTTCGTACCGTTTCTTTAAACAAAACTGAGGACTTCTGTCACATAAACAACAGAGGTCTGGAAATAAGATCTTGTAACGATACTTAACGATTTGGGGTGCACGGTAAAGTAATGGATTATAGCTCGAATTAAGGAATCGGAGAGCCAAGTTCGAATTCCAGTGGAATTCATTACATTCAATTAACTTGTGAAAGGCTTGAATCTAACACTTTTAACCTCAGCTATAGTGAAATAGTAGAGCAGGCTGGGTTCTATAGCTTCTTGCCTAGGTAAAGGAAAACTCTGAATTCAAAGCCATATGTATCCCTGGCGAAGCACAAATTATGCAGCTAAGGAAAGGACTGTTCACATAGACTCGACTGCGGATTAAATTTCTATAGGTCTCGAAAGTCGGATTGCTTCCGGTGCAACAACTTCTCCATTATAGATTATTCTCGGGTGGATCTATTGTACAAATTCATCATTACGCCATTGATGTGGAAATTTACTTAGAATAACAGTTATCGGCACGAAATATTACGTTTATTTTAACACTAATCCCTTGGGAAAAATCCATAGCAAAACATGCCAAAATTATGAAGGTTTTCATAGTTTTTCCTTATTTTATCATATATATATATATATATATATATATATATATATATATATATATATATAAGTTGTTGGTTGTACAAAAACGTATAAGGGCAAGAAATAAAGTAAATTTAATACTTACAGGCATTTTCTATAGATGGAAAATAAAAAATAAGAAACACGAAAAACGATCGACAGGTTTCAATCCCAAGCTTCATCAGGGTCGACTGGGAATTTAATTCATCCTTTTTGAAAATATTTAAAAATGAAAATGAAAGGTTAGGGAAAGGGGATAACAAAGGTGGGAGAGTCACGCACTAGATAGTAATAATGTATAGTCCAAGTAGGCAATCTCTCTGTCAAGCCCGGGACTTATTGAGTAATATGTTATATATATACACACTACTGATTGTATATACATATATGTACATACATACACAAACTTTTCTACATACACATATAAAGTTCTTATCTCTGCACACTCTTTTCTTTCTCCATCTATGTACTCGCTTATAAAAACTTATACGTGTCTATACAGGAACAATACTAACATGTACACACATACGGGTCCTCCTTTTGACACCAAACGAGGTGGCATACTTCAAATAAAAAAACGTTACATACATATAGCAGCCTATATCATATGGATTCCGATACTAACATACACATACATGAGTATACTGATCAATATAAGAGGGTACAATCAAGTACATCATTAATACAAACTTAGCGCCAACATACATATAATTAGGTCCCCCATATGCACGAAAAACATATATATGGTTAGGTGCAATCTTATGCATGAAGCATAGATATAACTAGGTGCAATCATATATATGGAACATACATAGAATTTTACATATAATTATACATATAACAACAATTATAATTGAGTGCACCCATGTATACTGAACATGTATATAAGTAGGTGCACCCGTATACAAAAAACATATATACACTAGGTGCACCCATTTACATTTAAAATATTTATATTAAAATGTATCCATAATCACATAATACAAAGTAGAACACACTCAAATTCATACATAATACAACGTCATTGCATACATATACTAGTATGTATACCTATTACATGTGTTACGAACCCGTTTGGGTCAGCAACACATAAAAATACAATTTTAGTCGGAATAATGCTGAAGGGAGCGAATTAAACTATAACGCAAGATAATTTTATACAGAAAAGAAATTTATTATAACACAAAATATTCAGCAAACACACAGGAATATGATGACAGAACTATAATATACTGGGCACTAGAATGGATTCACTTTCGTACTAGTTTCACACAATATTCACTGGAAAATAAGAGGTGAGTCTAACGAGGAGGATATTTGGAGGAAGTTTAGGCGGAATGGAAAAAGGTCATCCACCTCGGTTAAAGATTATATATATATATATATATATATATATATATATATATATATATATATATGATTTGGTCAGAGTGATTAACAAAACAATCTTTACCTTTCACGGCAGCACGTAGTGTATTCACTGAAGGTTGAGGAAGGTCTTCGTGTGAGGGTTTTCAGCAGGTAGCTTGATGGAAAGTTCTTTCGACGTCTTGAACGAACCCTAACCCTAACCCTAACCCTACGCCTGGCCGGTAGCCCAACAACTCTGGAGATTTCTACTATTTCTTCCCTTTTATATAGAAACAGGGTCGTATATTCATTGGCCCTCTCTTTCTCTGGTCATTTCCTTCTTTTCACTGTAACCATAGTTACCAGTTTATTTAATCTCTTTTTTTGGGAAGGGTAGAACCTGACCCAGTGACCTAATTCACACTACTCTCCTTTCTGGTGTGGTAGAACCCTGACCGAATGACCAGTTACTACTACTTTTACTAAGATGACTATTTTAGTCATGACCCAAGGCTTTTGAGGCGAAAAAATGCTTCTAACTTCTAACACATGGCAGATCTCCACTTTCACTTCTTCAATCCTGCAATGAATGATCAACGCTAGATACGAATGAATCGGCAAGTATGACGGAATGGGGTAATTGTAAGATTCTATGTAATAGATAGTTTTAATTTATTTTGATGACGGCATTTAAAAATGTTTTCATTTCTCTGATTTAATAATTGGGCAGTTTCTCTGAATTTGGTAATTCTAATATTTTCGTCTAAGCATAAATTGCATCTGTTACTGAAGCTGTTGGGGATTTGAGACTTTTCTATGATCTTTCATTCAATCTATGGGGAGATATTTCTGTCTTTTAATTTCCAGAAATGTTTAGAAACAGCAGTTTGATATTTCAGGTGGGGTTTAAAGAAATATTGCTTATGATTATACAGACGTTGTTTCCATAGTCCGGCGAAAATTCCTATGTATACTTTTTTCTCGTTTCTGCGTTCACTAGGGAAAATGGTTGCTTGGTATATGACTTTTTCAGATTTGCATATACCTCCAACTGGGCATTTGCTTTTGACTCAACAGTTACTGGAGGCTGTACTATTTGTTTGTTGATTGTTATAAAGTTTATTTAGTATACTATTATTGTGTGAATTGATGAAGCTATTAATGTTGTTAGTGCAGGAATAACTAATTTTTATTGTTTTCCTATTAAAAATCTTACTTAGTAGGTTGTTTTGCTTAAAATGTTTGTCGATCAAATTCAGAAAGTCTTGACCGATATTTATATTAGAGAGTTGACAGACAGGTGGAGGTTGAACCATATTACTCTTCTTCTTCTTCTATTTTAGGTTTATTTGTTCCGGTATTCTTGGACGGTTCTATGTAGCATAATTTCTGTTTGAAACCACTTTTTGTGGGCGATATTGTAAGGGATCTTATTTTCATTGAACATTTTCCTATGAGAAAATAACTTGCTGATCCTAGCATTTACGATGGCAGAATTCTGTTTAATTATTTGTTGGGGATGGTTGGAGCAAACATGTATGTAGGTTGAGGTTTCATTCGCCGAATCATATATACGTTTTCGTGTATATGGGTGGATTTAATTATACGCATGTTGGCGATAATTTTGTATTAAGGATGTAATTGATTGTACCCTCCTGAATTGATTGTACACTCCTGCATAGATCAATATACTCATGCATGTGCATGTTATTATCGGAATCCAAATAATATATGCCGCTATGTGTATGTAACGGTTTTTATGGTGTATGTAATTTGAAGTATGGCACTACGTTTGGTGTCAAAAAGAGGACACGTATGTGTGTACATGTTAGCATTGTTCTTGTATATACACGTATGTTTTTATAAGCGAGTACATGGATGGAGAAAGGCAAGGGTGCGCAGAGATAAGAAATTAATATGTATACATAGAAGAGTTTGTGTATGTATATACATATATGTATATACAGTCAGTAGTGTGTTTATGTAGACAGATATATATGTGTAGGTATGTGTGTGCGTATGTAAATATATGCGCATTTTCTGAGTATATATGAGTATACTTGCGTAAGTATGCGTTATTATTTTTTATGTGCAGGTCCGTTCTTCATAAATATGTATGTGAGTGTACGAACGATAGTTACATGTGTATCTGGATGGATATGTGTATGCATGTATAGTACATATGTAAAGGTACGGACATATGTTTATGGGGATATACGTGTGTATCCGGAATATGTCTGTGTAGGCGTATGTGTGTAAATATATAAATATATGCGTTTTTTCTGAGTATGTGTGATTTGTTAGTATACTTGCGTAAATATGTGTTAGTATTAATTATACGCATATAAGTCTGGTCTTCATAAATATGTATGTGAGTGTCCGAACACAATATTTATATGTGGATATGGATAGATGTGTGTATGTGTGTATATGTAAGTGTAGGCACAGGCGCATTTGTACGTACATATATGTAAGTATGGACATATGTGTATATGGATATAAGAGTGTATTCGTGAGTGTGTTCATATGTTGGGTTATATGTTTATACGTATTCATGTGCTTGTGTATGGACGTGTTATGATTTTATGGTCACTACTTCCGCCCAATGAACTTTTCTCACCTGGCCTTAATGATTCTTAACCGAAATAAGACCAAAATCTTTGTTCTGAATCATGTTACTTGATTACCATTTCATTTTAAAGAAATGTTTATTCGGAGAAAAAATTAGTACTGAATGGAATATAGTATGATCTGAAGAAGTGAGTTAGTTTAGTTCATAGAAATGAATTATAATCTATAACCACTTTAAAACGATGTGCTGAGTTTTCTTGTTGAGTACCCTACGACGTATTTCGGCGTCTTTCGCTTAAATCAAACTCTGGACAAAAATCAGGCATTTAAAATTATTGGCGCTTAACTCTGCCAACTTGAAGTCATCGCAGTGTTTATTGACTACACTCGCGAAAGTAGTATAATCTTCGTCTTCTTTGCGGGTGGGATTCATGCATTTCCAACGCTTGTAGAACAGTGATGTTTTTGGACTGAAGAGTTCGTATAAAGATTGATCCGCCTCTTTAAATTTCAAGTCGCTGGTTTTCTTAGGCAAAAATATAATTAACAAACTTAGTATATTCTGCTATGCTTAATTTCCTGAAAATTTCCGTATTGTATAAGTCCTCATAATGTTTAACGTATGAAGCGAATGTAATTTCTTTTTCAGGTGCAAACGTGAAATTTTCACTAGCTCTCCATATAGCATTTTCGCTGTCAATATTTTGGCTTTTGATGGATTGTATGTCCTCATTTTGGCTTTTGGTGGATATATTATACAGGTACATTTGCTCATTCTGTCTTTGAAGGAGCATTTCTTCAAGTTTCTGCTGTCTAACCTGAATTCTAAGGTGCAATTCCTCAAATTTCTTCTGGTATTCTGCTTGCTCTCATTGGGATTTCTCTTGTCTTTCCAAATATTTCCGTTCCAACAGTAGTTGTTGTTCCTGTTGGTGTTTCATCAACTCTAGCATTGCACTTTTAAATTCATCCATTTTTCTGAGGTGATACGTAAAATAACGAAATGAGAGGGGGAATTTTTTTCTCCTTACCCTCTTAACGAACAATAAGATATTAACTTATGAATCAATACTGAAGTGGTTCATCATCTTTTATCCCAAATCCTGTTGCCCTGGATATCTCGAAAATGTTTGACAGGGTTCGACATGCTGGCCGTCTGCGCAAGCTACAGGGCTATGTTATAATTGGAATCTATTCGAGAACCCCAAGATGAATGTCAGGAGCACCCGACAAGTTATGGCAACAGTATTCAATGCACGGACGGATGGTAGATTTGTAAATGTGCAAGATGAATTCTGAGGAGAAAAACTTACTGACCCGAAACAGTGACTCAACCTTCCTAGCAGCATATTCGATGAACTTGTTCCACTTGAGGCCGGCTGAGAGAGTAAGGCCGAAGAGGCGTAGCATATTGTTTTCTGGGAGATTAGCGTGATCCAGACTGATGGAAGGTAGGAAAGTTTCTCTATGGTGGTTAAAGGAGAGCTGCTTCGCCTTGGAAGCATTAAATTTACGAGCCATTTCTTACCTCAATCCATCACAGATTGGAGGTTATTTTCAAGAGCTGCATCCAAAGTTTGTCAGCTTTGGCAGATTTCTTATTAAAACAGGAGTAAATGGTGCTGTCATCTGTATAGATGCCTACTTGAGAACTGATTACAACAGGAAGATTATTGAGGAAGATCAGAAAAAGCGTAGGACCTAAGAGAGAGCCTTAAGGGACACCCGCGTTCGTATGATAGAATCTGGAAACATGCTCGCTCAATACGACCTTAATTACACGATTTTAATAGGAACGAATTGATTAAATCGAAGAAACCTATAATTATGACATAGCCCTGTAGCTTGCGCAGGTCAGCATGTCGAACCCTGTCAAACTCTTTCTTGATATCCAGGGCAGACCTAGCGAAGCGGAAGCCATAATGCTTGTTATTTTTTACTGGTTGTGGGATAAGAGATGATGAACCACTTCAGCATTGATTCTTAAGTTAATATCTATTTGATATATATTTATTTGTATGTATGTATGTATGTATGTATGTATGTATGTATGTACAGGGTCTAAATCAAAAAGTATCGGGACTTTTGTTATGCTAACGGAGCAAAATTATGAAGTCTCTTAGCACGGATAAAATTTGAACTCTGTCGCACGTACAAAGTTATAATATATTTTTGTTAATTTTTGCAGTGCTTGGAAGAAAGGTGTGTAGAGAGTGTTCGTCTCATCGCAATCCAAATGTTCATCAATAACATGGCTTGTACAGCAGTTTTTGGTCAAGGACATTTCCCAGGTCCGACAACTACCATATTTTCCAGATCTCTCCCCTTCAAGTTCAGTCCTTGAGTTGGGTAGTACAAATTAATCCAGGACAAAAACCCAGCCTAAAAGTAAAATAAAAATAGTCTCCTATCGGAAATGTGAACAAGATCCCAGTCTTATAATTAAAAGTTCTATATTTATAAGGAAACTTATTTAACTTTGAAAATTCAAGGAATTTTTCATTGTTAAATTAAAATTTTCATTGTTAAATTAAAATTTAAATATTAATAATAAGAATAATAATAATAACCCAGTTTAAGAGATATACAAAAAATTGTCTTGTTAAGTGCAGCCCACACGCTAAGGAGAATTTGTCTATGTGGCGCTGGGGATGTTAGGGGAGATAGAAAAAACATGAAATGAAGCGATAACAACACACCACGACCTGCCTTAGGTCTTCCCGCAGACTTGGCAGGTAGTGCGGTCAAAGCAGAAATCGAAATATGATGAAAAATGACAACATAATATTAACTATTAAAGTGTACAGACCCAGAAATTGAAATAGAAAAAATGTGAAAATTGAAAACAAGAATAGTACCAATGTTAGTAGGAATACAACAACACATTTAAAAATTCCTGGAAATCCCAGTTTAAGAGAAATACAAAATATTGTGTTGATAGGTACAGGTCAAACACTAAGAAGAACTTTGTCCATGTGACGCTAGTGATGTTATGGTTGGTAGAAAAACAACTTATGTAATGTAGCCATAACAACACGCTACTAACTGCCTTAGGTCTACCCGCAGACTTCGTAGGTCGTGTAACCATAACAGAAATCAAATAATAATAATAATAATAATAATAATAATAATAATTGTACTCACAATTACAGCCCACACCTTACCAAGGGATTTATCTATGTAAAATGCGTGTTTGATTTTAGTCTGTTTTTTGTTTTTTGGTGGAGGGACCTAAAAAATGCCCAACAGAAAATTTCAGGATGCTATTTCTGAGCTTAGGTCTCTTTATGGGACCCGAAAAAAAATGAGTATACACCAGTAATCAAAGAAAATAATGATAATAATATATTCACTATATAGACAAGATACATCCTTTTCTGTCGTTTACTTAACGAGTGTATGTGTCTTACTTTGTTTGCTATAGAAATTGTTTGCTATAGAAATTGTAAAAAATTGATCCAACCTCTAAGAAAGTTTTTAACAATGCTAAAGTCACATATTCGATATATTTCACTAATAGAGAGTCATAGCATCCCATAAAACCCGATTTTATTTTAAGAAAATGTTGTTGTTTTTTTCTAAGTTTTGCACAAAAAAATGTAAAAAACAACGTAGGAAGATAGATTATGCCAAATTAAGGTTGTTTTTATTAGTTTGTTCTCATCCCCTATGCACCTCAAATCGAAGAAAGATCTATTTATATTGTTTCAATTTGACATTAAAAGTTCATGAAACTTTCAATGTCAATTTTTTTTCTCTTTTTATATATGAGATTTTAATTTATGAAACTGATTTTGTCCAATGGTTTTTGCCGCGGTATTTTGTCCAGTTACTAATAGAAATTTAGACTTAGTGGAAACAGGGTGCATAATATATGAGGTGTAAAGACATGGACAACGGAACAAGAACAATCTACTCCAGTATATTAAAATAAAGTTTTCGTTCTAAATTATCAGAAGGTTAGCAGATTAACAAACACCTGATGATGACTAGAGGCTACAACAGCTGAAACGGTGGGATAAAAACAAAGAAAAATATTTTCATGTTCTGGTGAGCTCTTCTCCTTAGTGCCTTGAGTGAATGAATTTAAGCGTGATACTAGATTGGCGATTATGTCCCCTGTTTTACTGATGAACTAGTTTGATGTAACTATCCCTTCTATTCTATCAGTTTCTCTTCTCACACTTATCGCCCGTAGAACTTCCTTCCGATTCCTTGCTTCCTTTCCTCCTACAATCTTCAGAATGTTCAATCACTATCTTCTGTCTTTCTTAATTCTACTCCATCAACTTCTTTTCTCGCACATCCCGCCTGTGGAACTCTTTTCCATATACTTGCTTTCCTGGCGCCTACAACCTTCAGGAACTTAATTGCAATGTCAATACCCATATCTTATCCACTTGACTGAAAGTGACTGAAACCGAGATGCCAGACCAGAACCAATAAACATTGCAGTTCTTTCTACATCACCCTGGATATCTTGTTCTTTTCTTTTCGCTCTACTTCCGCAATCGTCTTCACACTTGTGTCCCCATCCTTCTGCTGCCCTATCTCTGATACCCCTTGTAACTGGTTCGTCTTTCTTTTCACTCTAATCCTGCTTAAACTTTTTCTCCTCCTGCCTAAACTTTTATTCTCTTATGTGATAGAGCATCAGTGGCGGTACTGTCTTGCTTGGGATGAAACGATTAAGAAGTCTTGTTTCTTTAATATATTTTTCCTCATTTCAAAATTTTAGACAGAAAACATTGAGAGGTGTAGCTAAATACACGATTATAGATAGATAGATAGATAGATAGATAGATAGATAGATAGATAGATAGATAGATATGAAAAGAATGTGATAGATTGATATGAAAAGAATGTGATAGATAGACAGATAGATAGATAGATAGATAGATAGATAGATAGATAGATAGATAGATAGATAGATATGAAAAGAATGTGATAGATAGATAGATAGATAGATAGATAGATAGATAGATAGATAGATAGATATGGAAAGAATGTGATAGATAGATAGATAGATAGATAGATAGATAGATAGATATTTGTTGACCGATAAAAACACACTTAGTAGAGGAATAAGTTCTGCCTTATTTTTTTAATCCTTTAATCCCAAGCAATGTCATTAAGCCACTAAAACGCAAAGGATTACTGAGTGTTAGAGAATATGGAAAAAAAAGTTATGGAGAGAGAATCATAAAATAACAGGGAGTAAGAAGACAGTCGATAACGATTGACATTACACTTAAATTTTTGTAGATCAAAGTTAACTGGAAGGAAAAAAGCCGGAAGGAAGAAGTGCGAGAGAAGAAACTGTTCGCATAGAACTTACGGTTACATCTAGCCATTGCAACTGTAAAATTCCGCTAATCTAATACTGCGCTTGAATTTATGAAGTCTAAGTAGCATAGTGGAATGTTCATCAGAATAATTACCATGAAAATATTTATAAAAAGAAAAAAAGGCACAAAGAAGCTGCATTTTGAAATATAGTTTGATTTTCTTTAAAGAATTTTATGATTTTATATGGATCAATATCATGAGTTTTTCCATATTTGTTGTTTGTTTTTGTTTAACGGCATATAAACATTTTAGGTCGTTAAATGCTGAATGGCTTCAAGTAAATATATTTTTAATTCAGTTGCATGCCTTCAACTACAGATAAAATATATTGTTAGTCATTTTGCTATAAAATGTATTGTTGGTCATTTTACAATAAACATGTGTATTGTTGGTACTTACTTAGGTATAAAAATGTATTGCTGGTATTCTTATACTTTCATATTGATTTTGATTGGGGTTCACTAATTGCCCATAGGTGGAAACGTAAAAAATGTTACCACCTCGGATCAAGGTGGATCTAAGAACAACAGGAATTAAGAAGTGGTTTCACGCACCTCAACCCCCAATCTCCCGAACAGAGACCTTACTGCCAGTTGTAGTTTATCGTCAAACCTAGGACTAAAGAGAAAAGACAATAAAAAAAAACAAGAATTAAGAAGACAGAAGATAACGGTTGACATTGCATTTATATTTTTAAAGATCGAAGTTGACAGAGAAATAAGAAGCCAGAAGTGCTTTTCACAAGCGAGAAATGCAATAAAAGAAGGTGTCAGCATATAACTTACCGTTACATATAGCCAATAGAACTGTAAAATAATGAGACCTTACCGCCAATCTAGTACTGTGCTTAAATTCATAAAGTCAGAACAATTACCATGAAAGTAATTATTAAAAAAAAAAGGCTGTATTACGGTGTCGAAATGCCAGACCAGAACCAATAAACATTGCAGATTCTTCTTCGGATTTCATCAAGAATCGCTACGTTACGGCGGTGAGAATTTTTAAACTCTTACATTCACAGTGGTTAACTTCTTCCCGACTTTAAATGCCTGTAATTAAGAACTTATTCGTCATCGCACATAGATTGGCCGGCATGAAGCAGAAGTGGAATAATGTCGGAGTGTCACCTTCCACTTGCTTTGACCGTTTACTTTGCTCTGATCCCATTGGCTCGAAGCAATTCGCGCGCGATGGATACTGATAACAGTAACGACACTATTTGTTTTCGCGAGCGCTGCGAGATCACGTGTTGTCTGAAAGAAGTGGCGAGACACCGACATTGTTATGATAAGATACACACGGTATCAACAGGAGGCTGCGGTGGCTGCTCATCTAGTAAAGACATCCTAAGATCAGATAAGACGTTGATTCGGGGCCGAAACACACAGAAACCGCCAGATCTTGTCTTTCATATACAGTTCTGACATTGCATTTAAATTTTCTACGATCAAAGTTGACTGGAAGCAAAAGGAAGCCGGAATAGAGTTGCACAATCGAGAAGTGCAAGAGAAGAAACTGTTAGCATTCATTTCATTTAGCCCTTTCATCTTTAGGAGATAATCAGACCTTGTCGTCAATCTAGTGCCAAACTTATTCATAAAGTCTAGTTACTATAGAGGAAAGCGCGTCAGAACAATTATCATTAAAATATTTAGAAAAAAGATACAGGGAAGCTACGTTACAGTGATGGTTAAGTAACTGATGCTGAGATGCCAGGTCAGGATCAATAACATAGCAGGTTCTTCTTTTCTCGATTATCTCCAAATGCATAGCAGAAGTACCAGGCGGTAATATTCGATGTACATAGGAATGGTAGACATATAAATATGCAAGATAGATTCTACTGAGAAGAATTGTGTATCATGTCACAATAAATTAACTTTTTGAACAAGAGTTCTGTCAGTTGATTCGATAAAATCCTTCCACTTCATGTGAATGGAAAACGTTAACTGGAAAGATTCAATAAATCTCCTGGCGGTTAGCATCAACTATGCTGATGAAAAGCAATAAATGTTCTCTAAAATGTTAAAAAGATAACAGTGTTCTTTTGGAAGCGTTAAAATTAAGCCATTCCAGTTAACAAGAGACTGGAAGAAAGAAGAAAAGTTGCAATGAGTTACCGTTAGTCATGTTAACATCTTCTTCTCTTTCTTCTATGTGCCTTCTCCTTTCAGGATGTAGGCGATCATGGCTTTCTACGTCTCTCTATTCCTGGTGGCTCTTAGCACATTTTCTCCTGTTACTCCACTCAACCCCCGTTCTGTCATCCACCTGCTCAGCCCCTTCAAATATGTTATCCGCTGCTTTCCTCTGTCTCTTTTTCCCTCTTATTGGCCTGTTAGTATCAGGTTCTCAAAGCTCTCATTGCATGTCCCAGGAACTTTAGCTGTCTTTTCCTGGTGCTCAGTATTAATTTCTATTTCGTTTCCATCCTTTCCAAAGCCTCATCATTACTCACATGCTCGATCCATGTATCCGCAGCATCCTTCTGTAGAACCCCATTTCAATTGCTTCAAGTTCTTCCTTCGTCTTCGATGATATTGTCCAGCATTCACTGCCATATTGAAGAACTGACATCACATACCAATCCAGTACTCATTTCTTTGTTTCTAACAAAATTTTCCTGTCTCTTAATACTCTACTCGGCTTCTGGAACGCGTCATTCGCCATGCTAATTCGCCTTCGGATCTCTATGTCGCACTTTCCGTCTTCTGTTAGAACACTTTCCATGTATTTAGAATTTTGTACCTGCTTGATTTTTACTCTCTTTGAGGATGAACAAGCATTCGGTTTTCTTGCAGTTTATTTGTAATTCTTTTTTGTCACTCTCTTCAGCTACCTTTTGTAGAAGGTATTGTAGTTTTCTTTTCGTGTCTGCTATCAGCACTGTATCATCTGCGTACCTTATGTTGTTCAAATTGTGGTCTACGGCAAGGAATCCTGGCATAACATCTAGTGTCCTCAGAATAGTCTCGCTGTACAAGTTGAATAAATCCAGTGAAAAGATACATCCTTGTCTTATGCCCCTTTCTATTCTTGTATATCTGCTGAATTCGTTACCTGTCCGTATGCAGGGGGTTTGCTGCCAGTAGAACATTAGCTACGGAAAGAAATTGTAATAGCGGGTTCAATACCTAACCTGGCTAGTACAAAATCACACTCAATGGAAACAGAGCTAACAATAACTGACTCAGTCCTGATCTCGCAAATGACTGTAGTGTGTTCAGTTTTCGTTTGGTAACTAACATTTTTGGCCTCCTATCCTATAAGTGTCACCCTACTAAACACAGGCCAGTCGCCAAGGCGGGCCTCTGCGTATACCTACCTACCCCAGAGAAAATCAGTGAGAATGATGTGAACTAATTCTAGTATGCAAATTCTTAATTCCGGTCACACCGACCACACTCCCACTGCCCAACTCCGGCGACGGGCCTGAGTAGACATCTAGCCTCTTCAGTCTTGAATAAAATTGGGGCTGGAGTAAACGGATGGGTCATTTTATTTTTCAAATCTAAACGCGGTTGGGTCGGATTAAGCAATGTTTGTGGAAAAATCTGCGGAGTGGGTAAGATTAGTCAAGGATTTAGTTCATTTGAATGCTAAGTGGAATTCATATATCCCATCTTTTGCTAAAGATGCTCGGGAAATGGTGGGTTCAATGTGCCGCTCTAGAAGGACACTGACTCCCCCAGCTATATTCTCTTTACAAGAACCAGATCAGAGCAAAAATGGAGTATTGCTGCCATATATGAGCTAGAACTGCCTGGTCTTCACTTACCTGTGTTTATAGAGTTCAAAGGGGTCTACGTGACCTTGTGGATAATGAAATATTTTCCACTCTAGAAACCCTTTCCCATGGACGAAACATTACGAGCCTTTCGCTGCCCTATCGCTATTTCCACGGCATTTATTCTGACGAGCTGTATTCCATAGTCGGACCAGCCCTGACCTTTACAACTGGGACTCGCTATGCCACATACACAAGAGTGAATCATCTGCATTCCCTTCGTATTTCATAAGTAAGATGTAAGTTCCATTCGGACAGCTTTTCCCAAGAACTGCTGCTTTGTTTAACGAATCTATGACAAAATCCCAGTGGACAAAAAAACCCAGTGGAGAAAATCTTATTCTCTTATCCCAAAAGTGGACAAAATCCCCACCTCGCATACGATTAACATTTACCTGTTACCATATTTTGTTATATTAAGATAAGATATATATTTCTTGTCAGTATTACTTTTCATCCAAGAATGGAACTCCAAAGTGTCGGAGCATGCATTCGTCTTAAATGATCATTCATAATTAAATGGACCGTAAATTTGTGAGCATGAAATATACGTGTATATACTGGATATTGTGTTTATTGTCGCAGTTTGACATTGGAGTGTATCTATAAGATATTATACATGTAAGTGTATAGATTGGATAATATTATTATTGTCTCAATTGTACATTAAAATTTAAATTAAAACTTCCTTGAATTTTTGATGTTATATTTATTTCTTTTTATATATGACACTTTTATTTAGAAGACTGGAACTTTCTTCAATTTTGGGATATAAGGCTGGGGTTTCGTCAACTCGGATTTTGTCCGTTGAGATTCTATCCACTGTGATTTTATTCTGTTGCTTTGCGGAACAAACTCACGGCAAGATATTTTTCAAATCACTGCAATTTTCATCTCTTCAATCGAGGGTCAACTGTTATCAAATCAGCATAGCATCATTAACTTCACTTGTTGCCCTCTCTTACAATACCACACAGTAAACCTGTACTTTCTGTAACTCTGTATTGGCTGAACATTAGTATTAAAAAATGCAAGATTACTATGTAAACATAGTACGGGTACGGCGTAATAATTTTTTCGGTGAGCTGAGCAGAGAGTTACTATGAACTTCTGTGTACAGACTGCCAGTCTCTCTCTGGACTCTTGTATTTTCCGGTTAACTCTCTGTGACAACTTATTTCAGTCAATTAAATGCACATACACGCTTGGGCGACCATGTCTCTTTCGATCCATGACTGACTAAGCAGAAGATTTTCCTGCAGTAGGTTTTCATTTCTTTCTGCTGTAGACTGGTTGTCAACCAAGGCTACAGAACCCAGTCTGTCCTGCTATTCAGCATATAGATGAAGAGAGAGAAGATGGATTCATACCTTTCTCAAAAGTATTTACGTGTAAGTGAATGCAAATGGAATTCGAACTCTACTGTCCTGTTTCTCATTCCGATCTGATATACATTACACTACAACGCGCATTCTGTTTTAAGAAGAGTTAAAACAATTTTCTTATATAATGATTTTTTTTTGTTTTACCGCAAATGAATATAAACATTTTATAAGGCATGCATTTGTTATTTTTTTCTTCAGTGGCACCTCAACGTGGTATAATAGTTAGCAAGCAAAGCAAAGAAAGAAAGGTTTAATATCTCCTTCCAGTACTGTCGTGGATCCCGGGAATGGGGTCCCCGCAAATAAATGAACAACGACTAGTAATTAAGATAGAAAATAACTGTATTAACGTAAGGATACAGACTTGAATGAAGATTAGTAGTCCAGAAATGCGGGTTAGTAAAAAGTATACGTACAAGTTTCTGAAAGTGAAGCCGTAATATATTGAGGATGTCCGCGTCGGAAGCTGATGGGTACGGCGTAATAATTTTCTCGGTGAGTGGAGCAGAGTTATTATGAAATTCTGGGTACTGATTGCCAATCTCTCTCACTGGACTCTTGTATTTTCTGGTTAACTCTCTGTGACAACGCAGTATTCAGTATTTATTTACCACCCCCACTAAGGCAAAATGTGACACAAGGCCTTTTTAAGGTGGGTTCTCCGGGCTATATAGCCAAGCCAAAAATATCTGCCTAATTTAGCCCAGTCGTGAATTTACTCTTCGGCGGAGCCACAACTATGTTCATGCTCTCCATCAGGAGGCAGAGAGATTGACAGTGTTAAAGGAACTACTGCGAGAAAACGCAGCTTTCTGTTATTTATTCACCCTTCCACTAGAGCAAAATGCGGCACAAGGCTTTTTTTAACGTGGGTTCACCGGGCCATATCAGTTAAGTGCCATACGTGATACACGCTAGGGCGATCATGTCTCGAAAGAGACATGATTGACTGGGCAGAAGATTATCCCGCAGTAGGTTGCCATTGCTTTCTGCGGTAGACTGGTTGCCGACCAAGGCTATAGAACCCAATCTGTCCTGTTATTTAACCCATAACTTGAAGGAAGAGACGAATTAATAACTTTCACAAGAGTATTTGCGCGTAGGTGAATGCATCGAATTCAACTGGAATTCGAACTCGGCTCACCGAGTTGTCGTTCTGTGCGGATATCCACTGCACCACAACGCACAAAATGAAATGTTCACGTGTTTTTCTAGTTTTCTTTATTATATATATTTTATATTTCGATTTTAAGAGTTTCTGCATATTTTTCTTTTTATTCATTGTAAAATTTTTCATTCCTTTTTTTTTTTTTTTTGTTGATAAAATGAAAGAATATTGAAAAAAGAAGTGACTTCGGATGGAGTCCTAGACATCGAGAGCTTTTCTTTTATAAACGCTGCCTAAAGCTTTAAGCAACCAGTTCTCTCATAATAAAACAGGTTTCTCATCTTTTTTTCTCTCTTGTCTTGTTTTGTGAAGAAAAGGTAGAAAAAAGTGAAAGAAAAAGAAAGAGGAAAAACAAAAAGACAACGAAATAAAGAATTTTAAAAAAATAGAAAAGAAGGAAAGTACAAAAAGAGAAGACGAAAAGGAGCGAGATGTAAGAAAAATGTGAAAGAAACACAATCCAGAATGAAAGCGAGACTAGAAAGTGAAAGAAAGAGGAAAAGAGGTGATAAAAAAAAGTAAAATGAAGGGGAAAAATTTGTGAAAAAAAAAATGAGAAGAAAAGGAAAAAAGAAAGAAAAAAGTAAAAAGAAGCGAGAAAAATTTGGAAAAATAAAAAAGTGAGAGGAAAAGGAAAAAAGAAAGAAAAAAGTAAAAAGAAGAAAAAAGAAAGAAAGATATAGGAATGTTGGCGTAATGAGAGAAGAGTGAAGGCTGCGGTGGGAGAATTGAATTGGTAAAGAGAGTCACCAATATATGCAAACCAACAAACAAGGGGAGAGCACACGTGTTCCTTGAAAAGGGCTAACAGCGCCGACTAGTGGCAGCAGACGTCAATTATATCAGTGGCGGAGACGACGGCTCTGCTGGTATTGAAGGCTCAGGGTAGGTGAAGGGTTACCCAGGAGAAATGAGACACAACTATATAACAACAACAAAAAAAGTAGGGAGCAGAACATGAAGAATAGGTATAGAGTTTTGGTAAGTGTGGGGTGCGGTGAAATTGGGGCATTTTGAACTCCGACCCTGAATGTGTAAGCAGTGAATTAGTATGGGGCGCTGATTTTGACAAGGCAACGAGTTGACTTAGCTTAGTAAACGGGGAGGAAGAAAGAAACCCTCTCTGAGCCAAAGCAGAGGGTGGAGGAGGGCATGATTCGAGATGATTATTCAAGTTGAGGAAAAACTTAGAACGGCGGCTGTGGAGTGGTTGCTATGGTAACGATAGGGGTAAAGCTGGCTTGGGGTCAATGCCAGTATTTCTATCTCTACAGTTTATTTATTATTGGCTGTCAAAACAAACCTGGAACAAGGACATTAAAATAAATGGTAATTCAAATAAAAATGAATTCACCATCTTCAGGGATAACGAAATATCATCATTATCTGTAGCTGCCATTTCCAGTCTTTACACAGGGGATCGATTATAAATTTGCAAGCCTCTAATCAACGCAGACATTACTCTGGATGGCGGTGTAATAAACAGACACCGCCAAATATCAACTTCAGACGCTTTATTCTGCTAAGCCGAACACTTAGTAATTAGACGGCTTTTATACAGAGTGGTTAGTATTGGAATGGGTAGGTAGGGATAGTTCGTTATAATCACAAGCGGTATGACAGCATCTCTTATTCGAATTTACATTTTTACAGTCCCCTCTTTAAGGTCTTTTGATAAATACTCAGTTTCCAATTACAAAGGCAGGTTTAAAAGTTCGTAGGCTGATTATGAAGGAGTGATGATAGACATGGGAAATCTTGAATGCATTAATACGGATGCCATTTTAGTTAGCGAGGGCAGCAGTATTCCTAACAAGAAAGCCATATTTTGAAGGACGCCATTGTTTTGGAAAGACATTTGCAATTATGGGCGTGGCCAAAAAAGTTCATAGGCTGACTATAAAGAAACGATGATAGAGTTGTGATATATTGCATGCATTAATTTTAACTCTTCTCATTAATAACTGTGTTGTTTCTTTCCAGGTAAACTGACATCTGGCTGATCAAAGACTGTTCACGCAGTTGGTCAAAAAGTCATCAGATATGACGTCATCAGTGAGATACTAATTCCCAGTCAAGTGGTTTTCCATATTGGGGAAAATCCCACCCAGCGCTTATTACATTTTCAAAAAAATTACCCCACGCTTATCCAATCCACATTTATTCAAGAACCAAAAGTATACGGAGGCCGTTTATTTAGAGAGAGTAACAATACTCTTAACAAGAAAGCCACACTTTGATAACTGTCATAATTGCTTTGGGAACCAGCCATTTTAAATTAAGAGCATTGAATAAAAAATTCATAGGCTGACTATGAAGGAATGATGCTAGAATTGTGATACTTTGCATGTATTAATTTAACTTCATTTTATTAATAACTGCATTGTTTATTTCTTGATAAACTGATACCTAACAGCCCAGAAAAGACTTTAAAAGTAACTGGTGTTACTGCTACAGTTTTATTGCAAATAGATTTTTTTATGGGGTTGTGTTACCATTCCTGTGGTAATAAAATAAACACATCTATCTCTCCTCTTGCTTGTAACCATTCATCAGGATAAAATAAATGTATTTCAACACTAAAGCAAAATCAGTCAAATTACGTCTATTGAACAGGTGAGGAGGCTCATCTCTTGTTTCCTGGTTGGGATGTGGTTTCCGGTTTTTCTCTTTTCCAATCTTTTTACTCTATTTTTTGTTATTTTATTTTATTTTTTTCAATTGGAGTAGATAGACTAAACTATCGCCCGATTCACATTCCACCCACGTCTATTGAACAGGTGAAGAGGCTCATCCCTTGTTTCCTGTTTAGGATGTGGTTTCCGGTTTTCTCTTTTCCAATCTTTTCACTCTCACGTAGCCCCCTGCGCATCAGTGGCGTTTTCGCCTTCCTTGGGATGATATGATTAAAAAAAAAACTAATAGTAGTTTCTCTTTAAAAAAGGCAAAATTTGGCATCGTAGTGTTAACAAGTACCTTCTGAAAAATGGTTTAGACTATAAGGACATAAACGCTGACATCGTTGCTACATTAGGAAATGACGCCCCAGCTTTATCAGAGTTGAATTTAGGAGGGGAACGGAGAATACTGAAGATGACCCAAGGTTTGGAAGCCCTGAAACTGCCACCACCAAGGAAAACATTGATTGTGTTTACAACATGATAATGGATGAGAGGCGACTGACTATTAACCAAATAGTCAATGCTATTAGCATATCTCATGAGAGTGTTGAGAATAAGTTTACAATAAACTTCGCATGACGAAGGTTTCTGCAAAGTGGTTGGCACGTCTTCTGACATCTAATCAAAAGCGCACCAGGCTGTACAAATCACGGGAAAATCTGGCATTGTTTACAAAAGATCCAACTCGTTTCCTTGAACATTTCCTAACCCAGGATGAATATTGGGTTCATCACTTTAAGCCAGAGAAAAAGAGACAATCCATGCAATAGAAACACTCTTTCTCATCTGCTCCAAAGAAGGTCAAGATCATTTCATATGCCGGGAAGATGATGGCCTCAGTTTTTTGGATACAAAGTGTTTATTGATTACTAGCAGTATAGCCCGGCGTTGCTCGAGTGTAATGAAAGCTTTAAAACTAATCCATGGTCCTGGAGCTCAGACACTTTGGACGTTGGCACGAAAGACTAAAAAGCAATAGTTGTTTCCGGTTAAAGCGAAACCGTAGACTGAAAGAAAAATGAATGGATGTAAGTCAAATTTTGATTTCCTGGTATCGATATCAAATAAGTTTTTTTCGTCGTAAACTGAATTTTGAAGGCTAAATAAGTCCACTGAGTAAATGGTATCATGGCTGTGACTAAGAACTACAATTATACCTGAGAGCCAAACCCGAAGCAAAAACTAAAATAAAAGGGCTGAAAATAATACAAACATACAGGCAGATAAACAGACACACAAACATCTTGCCTTTTATATATATATATATATATATATATATTATCGATTTTCTGCACTATTGTAAGAACTACAACCTTGAAACTTCTGAATATCGTTTCTTATGTCTTTGTCTATGAGTGTATCAAATTTGATTAAAATCGGACCACTCCTTCTATAACCCGATTTTTTCGATTATCGATTTTCGATATTTATCTGTGGTACCTCGACACAAAACCTAGCTAAGAACACTCGCAGACACTAATAGTACAACTGTGTAAATTTTCAAGAAAATCGGTTTAGTCGTTTCGGAGTCTATAGGTAACGGACACACACACACACACACACACAGAGAAACAACAACACACCCATACACACACAAAGTTCCATTTATAAATAAGTTTAGATCTTCAAAAGGACCGCACTCTTAATAGAGAATGCCATGCCAATTTGCTGAGGTAGTTACGAAAGGCTATCATGCCCACCCCCCAAAATTCTGACGAAGAAAATATTGTTTCACCAGGACAATGCTCCAGCACATACATCCTGGCTGCTCTGCGTCACAATGGCTTTAAACTGATCGCTCACCCTCCCTAATATTCTGATTTCCTTACTTACTTACTACTTACAGGGATTCACCCTGGGCGGTTTAAGCCAGCATTTTTCTAGAAGTTTCGCGGGAGTTTTTTTAGTCCACAAGAAGTCTCCAACCATATTTGATGTAAAAAGTTTTCCAGCAGTCAGTCATACCTGATGCCATACCTGATACTAGCTTAGGCGATCATGTCTCGAAAGAGACTGGGCAGAAGATTATCCCGCAGTAGGTTGCTATTACTTTCTTCAAGTTGACTGGTTGCCAGCCAAGGCTATAGAATCCAATCTGTTCTGTTAACTGGAGGAAAGAGACGGATTAATTTCTTTCCCAATGGTAATTGAACGGGTGAAGAGGCTCATCCCTTGTTTCCTGTTTAGGATGCGGTTTCCGGTTTTCTCTTTTCCAATCTTTTCACTTCTATGTAGCCCCCTGCACATCAGTGGCGTTACCGCCTTGCTCGGGGTGATATGATTAAAAAAATACCTTTTCTTATTCTTATTCTTCTAATTATTATTATCATTCATATTCTTATACTATTCGTATTTTTCTTCCTTGGCTTTCTGTTGTATATAAATTTCCTTCCAGGTCCGAACCAGCAACTTAAAGTCAGAAATGGCTTCATGACATTTTTCACTGATCATATTTTGTAAAAACAAAAACAAAAAAACAAAAAATAGGATTAAGATCACACATATTTTACATACATAAAGACATAATGTACTTGTGAATATAATCGATTCGTTTTTTCTTTAAGGCAGGGTCTACCAGGAATCCCTTCAACGAGTCTATTGGATCCTCATCCAATCAATCAGAAGGGCTTCAACTACAACTAGAATAATTGATGTTCTCATGCGCTACATGTTTTAGATTTCCATTTCAAGATCCTTGTATTTTGATTTTTTTTTTTTTGAAGATCTTCAAATATACATTACAATCTGCAGAGACTGACATGTCAATAAGAGAGCAACTCCTGTTTTTGTGTTTTTTGATCAGGATGTCTTAGTGATTAGCTTTGATTGTTCTGTCTGTGTGTATCGTAAAGTCCCATGAAACTGTTACAGGTCCTCTCTCTGTAAATGGCTCTGGATGATGTTATTACCAGTTTCCTGCAGTTTCGTTCCCGTAAAAGTTACATATTTGCCAATGCAGATATTGGTTCACTCTATCATACCGAGTATTATATTCAGTGGATGCTAACACCTGATAAAAGATGATCCACTGTTTCTGGATTTTTAACACAGAATCTGCATTCCGGGTTAACACAATTTTTCAATATGTGTGCTTGGTAATTTATAGTTTGTATGCATTGGTTCTGTGAAGCAAAAATAAAACCTTCTATTTCAACTTTTAAACCTGTGCTGCTTAACCACTGATGTCATTGTTATTATTATCGTCATATTTTGATTTCTGCTATGGTCGCTCTACGTACCAAGTCTGCGGAAAGACCTAAGGCAGATAGTGGTGTGTGGTTATGACTACATTTCATTTGTTTGTCTACCTCTCGTAACATCACTAGCGTTACATGAACCAAATTCTTTTTAGTGAGTCGACTGTACTTATCAAGACAATATTTTGTATCTCTCTTAAGCTGGGCTTTCCAGGGATTCAATGTGTTGTTTTGTTCCATTTTTCATCATTTCAAGCGTACCTACTGTGACTGATATTATTCTTGTTTTCAATTTTCACATTTTTTTCTATTCCAATTTTCAGTTATTTACATTTTGATAGTTTTTTTAAATCCCTTGGTGTGTATGTTACAATCCGTTGAACAAGTCATATCAATTAGTAGGCAATATTTTTTCTTTCTTTTTGGATTTTGGCAATAATTGCTGGCCTATTTGCTTCAATCTTTCTGTCTCTGAAAATGGTTTACTCCCATAGAATTGTAGTAGTAGTAGTAGTAGTAGTAGTATAACAAGAGCAGTCACAGACCACAAACCTTCACCAAACCAATACTGACATCATTTTAGAAGTTAGCAAGAGATGATTATTATAAGGAGAATAATTGCATTAAACCTGACCACTTTTCTTTTTCATTTTCTTTCTTTTTTTTTCTTTTTTGATAATAAATATTAAAGGTTTTCATACTTCGATAGTTTTTCTTCCTGCCCAGGACGGCTGGTAAATAGAATTTGGTGCTCTGCATACATGCGTCAAACTCATTCAGAAATATCTAAATTGTAAGCAAATCAACTCTGTAGGTCTTAGCAAGGACCATTCTTCTTTGAAGCTGATTGATCGGTGCTGTAGAATCACGTAGATTAATTTTACCAAATAACGGACGCCACATAGCTTGAGGACTTTCAACAACAGCAACAGCTAAAATGGATAGCAGTTATACTTGAGGAGAAAATAATGACAAGATGTTGACATTTCTCACTAATTCAGACAAAAGGTGTGGAAGAAAATCACAATCGATACTGGAAAGGCGATAACAATTAATGAGGTTGAGTGACCTATTTTACTGAAAAAATGTTTTAATAGAAAGATTTTATAAATTTTAATCGACGGTAGAAGTGGTTGCTTGGTCAATGTATGCCGAGTGTTTTCTTATAAAAAAAACTGTTGTGGATTCTTGTTTAGAAAACCACACAATGTAATAATAATAAATACAGATATGAGAGGAAAAATATGAGTATATTGAATAAAAGATATACAACCTGCACAGGATTAGTAGATTCAGGAATACTTGTTAGCAGGAGTCAAATATATACAAGAAGTAAGTCCGGGTAATAGTCTATATTCTTGCTGACCAACGAGCAGCGTTCAACTGGTCTGACAAACACCAACTCTAACAACAACAACCCGTTCTATGTAGGAAGGACTATTTGTATACCATGAAAGAGTCCATATAGTGTGTGAAAAGGGGTGACTCCCCAACAGAAACGCAATTTTACCATTAACATTTGTAGGTGTAGTTTTTTCTTTGGGGTTACTTTTTTCTTTTTACAGTCATCGCATAAATGCACATAGACACGATATTATCAACAAAAACGTATTTTCCATCTAATTCCACGTGCAGTTTTTACTGAAATTCACTACAAGAATGAAGGAGAAGCTTGAGGCAGCAGAAATATGGTTTTACAGAAGGATGCTGAGGATACCTTGACGGAACACGTGTGCAACGATGAGGTTTTGGAAAGTATGCAAACGAGAAGATAACTCATACTTAATATCAGGTAGAGACAAATGAGGTTCCTGGGACACGTAATAAAGAAGGAGGGCCTGGAGAATTTAATACTCACAGGTCGGATAGAGGGAAGGAAAGACAGGGGAAAGCAGCACGAGACGTACTTGTTAGATCTGAGGAAATGGATTGGGGAGCGGGATTTAGAAGAGATATGAAGAGAAAAATATTGAGAGTGACAAGAGACAGGGCCAAGTGGAGGTCCATGATCGCCTACGTCCTGAAGAGACACGGTACATGTATAAACTGAACATTTTCTTTAAGGGTTTTATTTATTCATAAATAATGTTGTTAAATTAATATCAGACGATGTGTTATCGGCCTCTCGATAATCTGTCGTTATTTCCATGGAAAGTGTTCAGATGAACTACATGTTTTTGTTCCACTAGTTCTAATCCTCAAGGCTTAGACCCGCTATTCCGCGGATATTGTAGCAAACGACTCTCGTTCGATTTATATTCCTATATTCGGATTAAGTTTCACTCGAGCAAATTCTTCCCACGAACCATTGCCTCATGGAACCGACTCGCTAGGGGATGCTTCCCCGATTGCTACAATTTTAACCTGTTCAGGTTTAGAGTAAAAAATGGTCTTCCCACATATGACCATAAATTGTGCCTCTTACTCTGTAACCCTGTACTTTGAATAACCCTGTCTATATTTCTGAGATGAGGTATTGTAATTATTTACACTATTTACACTATTCGGACTGTTGTCCTCATCTTTATTGCCATATTCACGACGTTTTGGCTGTTATACGCTCCGACCTTCTTCAGGTGATATACGTTAGAATTTTGAACCGAACTCTTTATTTAGTCCACAGGAGTAGATTGTTCTAGTTCAATGGCTTTTCCCCTGAAGAAGGCGTACAATGGCTGAAACATCGCGAATATGACAATAAAGTTGAGGACAATAGCCCGAACAATGTAAAAAGTGTAAACAAGGGTTTAGCATCATTGTAAAAAAAATGGGTTTGATCATAAAAATTATTCACTAAAAGAGATTTATCATGAATATTATTTTTTTTTAATATTTTTTGTCATATTTTGTTGCGTTTGCTGCTGTTATATGTTTTTGTTTTTTTAAGTAATTTTAATATTTCTTTATATTTTGTAGATGTTCTTCGCTTTTGGAATATTGTTTAAGGGGCAGCAATTTCTACGATCGCACGCTACAAAAAATGGGGGAAGATAATACAGCTCCAAGTTCTGTTAAGAGAAGAGATTGAGTGTTAACATTTAAAATTCTTATCTTTAAAAAACAGTAAAAGAAGAAAATAAAGAAAACAGAATGGAAAGAAATCAAAGAATGAATTTGAAGAAAAGGAAACCAAAAAGAAGAGGAAATAGATAGCGAAAGAAAGACAAAAGAATGAGAAATAGAGGGAAAAAGAAGAAAGAGAAAAACTTGTGAAAAAAGAAAGAGATAATAAATAGGAAGAACGGAAGAGAAGGAAATGGGGAAAGAGGGAAAGGAAATAGGCACAGAGAAGAAGTATGAAAAATTTAATGAAGAAAGAAATATTTTAAAATTTAAAAATTTAAAAAAGAGAAATGTTGACTAGAAAGAAAGAAAGAAAGAAAGAAAGAAAGAAAGAAAGAAAAAATACAAATTAGAAAATTGCAATTTAAAAAAGAATAATGCAGAAAAGAAAGAAAGAAAGAAAGAAAGAAAGAAGGTATGAAAAAAGCAAGAAAGAAAGAAAAAGAAATGACAAATTTGAAAATTGCAGTGTAAAAAGGATAATGCAGAAAAGAAAGAAAGAAAGAAAGAAAAATTAGAAAATTGCAATTTAAAAAGGATACAGCAGAAAAGAAAGAAAGAAAGACAGAAAGAACGAAAGAAAGAAAGAAAAAGAATAAATTGAAAATTACAATTTAAAAGAAGAAAATGCTGAAAAGAAAGAAAGAATGAAATGATGACTACACTTTAAAAAAATGAAAATGCTAAAGAAAGGCGGGAAATAACCAAAGAGGTTACGTTTGAAAATGAAAAAGGAAGAACAAGAAGAGGCAGAAGTAAGAGAAGAGGAAAACAAAACAAAAAAATAAAATAAAATAAAACAAACATTTGATTGGCTGGTTGGTTTTGTTTAGCGTCATAGTAACGTCTGTGTTATTTAATAGCAAAATCTAAATATTTTGAACGCAATTTCATGCCTTCAACTACAGATATTTTATACTTTATACTTTCTATTTTATAATTCTATGCTTTCATAACAAACGTATATTTCTTTAAAATATATAGTTTGTAGATAAGCTGGTAATTTCACAAAAATGTACTGCTGTTAATTTTATTATAAGAATGTAATTTTTGGTTGAGGTTACTATTTGCCCATATTTGGGACAGAATGGACCCGAGAACAACAACAGTTGAGAGGTAATTCCACGATCCTCGGAACCTCTAATCTCCCGATTAGACGCCTTGCTGTCGGATGTAGTTTATCGTCATACCCAGGGCAGAGAAAACAAACAGAAGAGAAGGTAGAGTATACCGAAAAAGGGACAGAAGTTTCAACCCATGCAGCTGTTGATACCGTTTGTAGTGATGACGCTAACCCAGTCGAAACATTACACATGCGCTTGGCTATTGTCAGCTCTTTCCGGATGTCAGCTTTTATATCACTCTGGCCTTTGATAACGTTGATAAAGTGCGCACAATGTTTTTCCCCTCATTTTCAGCCGCTCGATAGTGTAGCCGCGGGGTAGGACGAAGACGGCCCCAAGGATGTGCCATGATACGTGAGACACATCTATTCAAAATCTTTTCCTGACGCATGTTTATTCTGTCTTTTGCCATTTCTCCTTTTTAAATCGCTTGTGCTAATTTATGGAAGTTGTTCTCGCACGTCGTTCCGACTGTTTTCCACCCAACTATTGTCTGGAACACGTTGTGGCCTAAATCCTGTCCATGGTAAGACGCAAGGGAAATGTTAAAAAGCGATCAGTATCCCTACGAATTGGTCATCTTCGATTCGTCTCACGTCCGACGCCCGAGGCCGGCATAGAACATATCGACAACATCCGTTGCTTGGAAAGTGAAATATTAATTCAAACACTTTGCTACTCAGACGTTTTTTTTTTCTTCTTGTTTTAATTTATTTTTTACGTTTGGATTCAACTAAAGAAAATTAATTTGGTACTCGTGAGGTTAACTGGCATACCCGTAAAAAATACAGAATAATTCTTTTCAAAACAAATTTTGGATTTCAGCTTTTATTCGAGATTTCTCTGCTCACAACATCTGTCAGAATAGAAAAAAATAATTTTATAACATTTTAAAAGTGGAGGGTTTTGTTCATAATATAAATACAGTGTCAAATCGATCTCTGAATTCTTAAAAAAGTTATATGTACTTTGTTTTCAATTCAAAAATGTCAAATGTGTTAACGTCATTGATGACTGCAAAATACTGGTTTTTTTATCATATCAATCTATGCAAGGCAGTAAAGCCACTAAGGAACAAGGGGTTACTGAATGTGAAAGAGTAAGAAAAAAGAAAAACATTATTAAAGAGCGAAAACAATAGAAGAGTAATCAAGAGGACCGTTGATGAAGATTGACAGTAAATTTAAATCAATGTTGGCCGAAAAGAAACCGGAAAAGAATTCCTCAGGCAAGAAGTGCGAAAAAAAAGAAACTGTTGGCATAGATCGTACGACTACATCTGCTCAATTCGACTGTGACTTGATGAAATTTTTTTGGCAATCTAGTCAGTCAGTCAGTTAAGTGCCATACGTGATACACGCTTGGGCGATCATGTCTCGAAAGAGACATGACTGACTGGGCAGAAGATTATCCCGCAGTAAGTTGCCATTACTTTCTGCGGTAGACTGGTTGCCGACCAAGGCTATAGAACCCAATCTGTCCTGCTATTTAACCCATAACTGGAAGGAAGAGACGGATTAATACCTTTCCCAAGAGTATTTGCGCGTAAGTGAATACAATGGATTCAACTGGAATTCGAACTCGGCTCCCCGGTTTCCGAGCCGATATCCACTGTACCACAACGCACATCTAGTCAGTTAAGTGCCATACGTGATACACGCTTGGGCGATCATATCTCGAAAGAGACATGACTGACTGGGCAGAAGATTATCCCGCAGTAGGTTGCCATTGCTTTCTGCGGTAGACTGGTTGCCGACCAAGGCTATAGAACCCAATCTGTCCTGCTATTTAACCCATAACTGGTAGGAAGAGACAGATTAATACCTTTCCCAAGGGTATTTGCGCGTAAGTGAATACCATGGATTCAGCTGGAATTCGAACTCGGTTCCCCGGTTTCTCGTTCCGAGCCGATACCCACTGTACCACAACGCACATCTAGTACTGCGCTTAAATTCATAACGTCGATGTTCCATAGCGAAGGGACAATTACCATGAAAGTATTCGTAGAAAACGCACAGGAAAGCTGTATTACAGCAGTTAGAAAGTGACTGAAGTCGAGATACCAGGTCAGGACCAATAATATTGCTGATTCTTTGGATTTTATCAAGAATCTCTAGCACTGAACCATATGACCTGGCAGCTCGACTACAGCCACTTTCTCATCTGCGGCATGTAGCTTCCCTCTGTCTCTTCTATAAACGTTTTCTTGGCTTCTGCTCTGACGAACTTAGATCACTGGTGCCCCCTCCACAAGAATTTACTCGGGCAACCAGACTGGCAACAAGATCCCACCCATTTACAGTTAGATTAACCAAATACAGCCGACATTTCTACTCCATCAGCTTCTTTTCACGCGCTTCCCGCCTGTGGAACTCCCTTCCATATACTTGCTTTCCTGACGGCTACAACCTCCAGGAATTTAAATGCAAAGCCAATTCCCATCTCTTATTCACTCAACTCCTGCCTTTTCCACATCACACCGTGTATCTTGTTTTTTCCTTTCTCTCTGCCTTCATAACTGTCTTCACTCTTGTGTTCACATCCTTCTCTTGCACTTTCTCTTTCACCCCATGTAGCTAGTTCGTCTTTGTCTTCACTCTTTTCTTGTCTAAAACTTTAACTCTTTTATGTAGCCCCCTGCATATCAGTGGCGGTACCGCCTTGCTTGGGGTGAAATGATTTAAAAAATTTGCCAGCGATATTTAAGACATGGACATATAAATATATAAAATAGATTCAAGGAGAAAAATTGTCTAGCACAACATAGGAAACCAACTTTCTTCGCAGCAGACCTAGCAATGGATTCAATATAAAGTTCATGTTTACCGAGAAAGCGCGAGAAAGCGTAACGAATTACTCTCTGGGGGTTAGCATCAGCCATGCTGGTAGGAAGCAAGACGGGATCCTTCAGGTGATTGATAGAGAAAGTTGTCGTTTTGGAGGCGTTAAAATTAACAACCTATTCCTTGCCCCAGTTATCAATAGACCATAGGTCATTCTGGGGATCAGCTGCCAATTATACGTTATCGAACTGAACTGATGTACTATCGAGAAATGATTAAATGGTTGTGTCATCAGTATAGATATCAAGTTGAGAACTTATGTCATTAGGAAGGTCATTGATGACAATTAAGAACAAAGAAGGTCCAAGGAAATATCTCTGGGGGCAACGGCGATTCTATAGAGGGGAGGCAGAAGGTGCCAAAGCCCCGCTTCAGAACTTTGGCTGGCCCCTCGGTTGCAGCACCCCAACTTTTATAAGTTTTGAAAATTTAGGAAACAGATCAGTCTCTGATTTTGATAAGCATTTCTCCCTCTGCGTTTTCTTTTTCATTTAGCTTTTTAAGGACACATACAAAGACCAGTTTGAAAGAAAAACAAACAAAATAAAGCAACCAGACAGATAAAAACAGACGTGTTGTTAGGAAGAGAAAGAGACTTAATAGTCATATAGTCATTTCCTTATTTCTAACTAGCTTCTTGATCGTATGGTCGGACTTTGCCGAAAACATAAATTCATTTTTTAGCTGATTTTTGTACGGCTGTAGTGTCCACAGTATTTTCTTATTGATTTCATTGCATTGTTTTATTTTCACATTTGTTTTTCTTGCATTTATTTTTATTTATTTATTTATTTTTTTTTATTTATTTTTGCTTCAAAAAGTTTTGTAGAAGAAAAAAATCAGAGCAGGCAAATCACACTGTACTGCTAGTACTGATGTTAGTATTAATCCTTTTGTTTTGTTTTGAAATTAACCTCTCTAGTGTTTCAACAGCTTAAGTGAGGAAAAGAGGGTAAGAATAGATTAGAACTCTACTATTATGAGTGAAAAGTTATTCTGTTTAATGTAGTGAAGTAACATACGTATACTCAAACCCATTCCTAAGTTGTATATACGATAGTGGTGTAGTATGAAAATGAGAGCGCTGCTTAAGCTTGCCCCCGTCCTCCTCTTCAGAAAAATCACGGCTCCTATGTGCCCCCCTCCCAACTTTCAGAATTCCATAATCGCCACTGTCTGGAGGACATCTTCACTGGTACAAAAAGATCTAGAAAATTCACCGTTCAGGATAACATTCATTTCGTCATACGATAAGAAAAGTTGAATCAGTTCAAAAATTCGCCTGGAAATACCATAGGCTTTCAACTTAAGAAGACCAATGTGCGAAACCCTGTCAAACGCTTTTGAGACGTTTAAAGCAAAAGTCTGAACCTCACCAGTTTTATATCTAAATCTTGATAGACTCTTTCAGCAATAATCGTTAGTTGACCTGAAGAAGCGTAAGCCATGTTGCTTGTCTTAAAGAAGGCTCCGCGATTATAGATTATCAACCAATTCAGAGTTGATTAAGGCCACTAGTTGTTTGCCAAAAGTGGGTAGAAATCTAACAGGCCGATAGTTCTGGGGGTTAGACGGTTTAACTGAGTTCTCAATGACTAGAACAACAGAGGATGTTTTCCAACAGGCGGAAAAGCAAGAGGCAGAGTATTTATTTTATAGCCGTTTTGAAAGCAAACAAAACGAAATCAATACAGATTGTTGATTGGTCTACTAAATTTATGTTTGTAAATATAGTGAACTGAAACAGTCCAAATATATAGATGTCTTTCAAGAATATTCATATTTATTTTTTCATTCTTGTGGTCGACATAATTAACCTTAGACGTGTCACAAAACATCAGGTAAACTTTGAGTAATACTCATGCCCTATATCAGGTTCAACAATTATATTTATAAACTTATAAAATATGGAAGGAACAGGAAAATGCCATTAGAAACAAAGAAAAGAATACCGAACGGCTTTGTGATATCAGTTGCCCTGTTCGACAGTGAATGTTGAACAATTTTTTTACAGAGAAGAGAAGGCAACAGAGATATGATTCTACAGAAGGATGCTGAGAATACCATGGACAGAACATGTAAGCAGAGAGGAAGTTTTAAGGAAAGTGAAAGCAAAACAGATCACCATACGTAAAATCAGAAGGAAGCAGTTGAAATTTCTTGGATACATAATGAGGAAAGAAAGTTTGGTTGTTTGGTTTTTATGGCATATCAATACCTCGGCGGGTCATTTATTGCCAACTAAACTTTATTTATTACTGGCAATAACTTTTTCTTTCAACAATTTATTGTTGTTTATATAAGTTTTTGTGTCTAGTAATACCTTTTTCCTTTCGAGTATCAAGATTCATTTTTAAGGACAGGGTCCCCAAGTCCTACTCTTGCTATTTAACCCCTAACTGGAGGAAAGGGACGGATTAATATATTTCCCAATGGTACCAGTGCTTAAGTAAATGCAGGGTATTCAACTGGAATTCGAACTCAGCTCACCGATTTCTCTTTCCGAGCCGATATTCACTACACCACAACGCACATCCGCCACTATACGCTTACAGCACCTGGTATTCCCAATCGCTCACACATCTAAGTACTGACCAGGCTCAACGTTGTCTTAACTTCGGTGATCGAGTGAGAACTGCTGTATTCAACGTGATAGGCCGTAAGCCTAGAAAGTTTGGGAAATTTGAAATTCACAAGACATTTTGAAAGTAAAAGGGACAAAATGAATCAGTAAGTAAGCTATTTGACGGGCTTGTGTAAATAGATGGAAGTGCGTTGTGGTGCAGTGGATATCGGCTCGGAAAGAGAAATCGTTCATTGCATTCACTTACGCGCAAATACCCTTAGGAAAGGTATTAATCCGTCTATTTCTTCCAGTTATGGGTTAAATAATGGGACAGACTAGGTTCTATAGCCTTGGTCGGCAACCAGTCTACCGCAGAAAGCAATGGCAACCTACTGCGGGATAATCTTCTGCCTCTTTCGAGACATGATCGCCCGAGCGTGTATCATGTATGGCACTTAACTGACTGACTGTGTAAATAGATGGTAGAACAGGGAATGCAAGAGATAGTAAAACAACAAAATTCCTAAAAGCAACAAAGGATAAGAAATTATCGAAAGCCATGATTTCCAACGCTCTGAATATACAAGGTAAATAGAAGGATAAACTTTTCATTGTAAAATTCATGCCAACGTAGGCTTACGAAGTTTCTACTGTGCCAGTATCCAAGTCTCACATAGTCTGCTTTCTTTGAGAATTAACATTCAAAATCTTTCTTTTTGACCTGGGTACAAACACCAATATGAAATAAACAACTATTTCAACCAAGAAGTAATTGTCAATTATTTGAGAACTTGATTCGAATACATTGTTATGATCTAAGAAATCTCTGCAACACGACGGTACTCTTTGTTAATGCTATCGATGTGACTTAAACTATCAGTCAGTCAATTACCGTAGGTGATACACGCTTGGGAAATCATGTCTTAAAAGAGACATGACTGACTAGGCAGACGAGTTTCCCGCAGTAGGTTGCCATTACTTTCAACGGTAGACCGGTTACCAACCAAGGCTTACCCAAAGGTATTTGTGCGTAAGTGAATGAAACGAATTCGACTGGAATTTGAAGTCAGATCTCCGCTTAAACTATCAATCAGTTAAGTGTCGTACGTGATACACGCTTGGGTGATCCTGTCTCGAAAGAGACATGACTGACTAGGTCGGTCTTTCCGCATTAGATGGCCATTACTTTCTACGGGAAAACGGTTGCCAACCAAGGCTATATAACTCAATCTGACCTGCTATTCAACCCATAGCTGGAGGGAGAAGAGATGGTTTAATACCTTTCCCAATGGTATTCGAGCGTAAGTGAATGAAAAGAATTCGACTGGAACTCGAACTCGGCTCCTTTGATTTCTAATTCGGAGCTGACATCCATCATACCGCAACGCACATCCATATGCTTAAACTATGCAAGTCTGAAGTGTTGTCGAAGGGAACCGAAGTTGAAATATTTGCTCAGCAATCTTCAATTCAGCTCATCTGTATTTCGTTTGAAACAAGTCCTGAGTTATTCCCTTCTGTGCTTCCATAGGATTGTGTCATTTTTTTTTGGGGGGGGGTCTTTTTTTGTCTTTTTTTATGTCCCTTCGGTCACAATTTATACAGTGCCTGGAAGAATGTACCAAAATAGGTTCGATTTCACATTGTTCTTCCTGTTATACTACTTCTTTTAAAACAACAAAAAAAAAAAACTTGAATGATAGCGATCATTTTATTATCTTACAAATCTCCAAACGTTTATCGTTCAAAGCAGTTGAGACGATGCAGAGAAAGTGACATATGATAAAAGTGACGGGCATCTAGCGAAGAAGTGTTCTTTTATTGACGGAATGGGGAGTGTTGCCAGTCTCCGGTTAGTGGTCGCACGTGTTTCGGGAAAAGGTCTTAAGGGCATTTCGCAGTCACACAGCCGTGTCAAATAAAAGAAAATGAACATACTTGTTTTTTTTTGTTTATATTTTTTTATTAATAACTCCCTTAAAAATTAGAATTGCGACGATTATTTGTCGTAAAATCGGATATTTTTATGTCATTCATTAAAATAATTATATTAAATAAAAATGGGTACCTCCATTCATTTTCGATGTATAACTTTTAAACTGAATTTTTAAAAATGGAAAAGTTTTCTTGAAAATTTTATTTTGGCTTTAATTGAAAGCTAAATGATTAAATTTACTATTTCCAGTAAGCAAAATACTCTGGTTTATTTCAAACAGAAATTATATTGATTGGAATATAAAAGTTTGAGATTTTTTTTCAATTTTTGAAATTTGCCGCCATTTTTGAGCGCCCGACACATTTGTGAACAAAAATTAATTCTCGTTTTTAAAAATCTTGCAAAAATAAAATATACATTTGTGACACATTATTTTTGGAAAGTTAGCAAATTTATGTTAAATTAATCTGATTTACACAAGTATTACTTATTTATAGCGTGAAATTTAGAAATAAAATTATTTCTTAATCACAGATTTGAACTTTTTGACCTCTCCGCTGTATATCAAACGTGTTGACAGGTACTTGATTAGAGATAAGATAAAAGTGTATGGCGTTCACCAGTGACAAAATTGTACAATTTTTTTTTCAGGTAAGGCAGGAAACTCTGACCTTTTAATTTGCACATAGAAATTACCATACAACAAAAAAAAAAATTACACATACACAAAAAAAAAAATTATAATGTAAAAATAATTGATATTTCTTATTTAACTGAAAATTTTGGACAAAGGACAAACGTTCCTAAATAAAAGGTAGTGTCAAAAAGGCTGTTTCGACCTAAACCTTGTGAGTGACATTTAGTAAACAAAACTATTCGAAAGCTGTTAAGTTACCAGCTTTCGTAACCGAGGATTTGAACATAATGGCTTTGTACAAACTGCTGATCACACCACATTATGCGCTCTCTCCCAGGTTGACTCAACAAGGTTGCAGTATAAACAACCTGTAGGCTCCTTAAGTATTAACCAAACGCAAATGTGTCTGAGAAAATAACTGCAACAAACATTGTCTAGCCATCCTGACTGATGGGTGTGTTCCGAGCACATCCATCTGATAATAATGTATTTGTGCATAACAATTTAACAAACACATTACTTACTAGTTTTGATGTAGTGTTTCATTTGAAATAATCGATTTTCTTTTCCTTTTAAAAACGTTTGTTACATATTTTTTAACGCTGCTAATATTCGAACCCCGGTGAAAACCAATGTCTTAAATGTTGATTTAAAAAATGACAAAGTCCTTCATGCTTGAAAGTGTAACGTAACACAATATTCGTTTCCTGATCCGATAGTCCTTGGTAAAATGTCTACAAGACCTTGGTGAATCAGTCAAAATCACCTTAACTTTCCCGTTCAATGTTCTAACCTGTAGGCCAAATTTACAAGACCACCCACGCATTCGATATTGAATGGGAACAGGGATTGAATGTCACCATTACTTAACCTTCCTTTTTTTCTTTCAAGCTGAGAACAGTTGAGCTAAAACCAATTCATCGTTTGGTCCTTTCAACACGTATCAAATCAGCTGTGTACCTATCGTCATTAACAACACATTAACAAAAAAGCTGGCAATGGCTTCAAAGATTTTCGGCTTTCAAATGACCGGCTCGAATAATCGATATTCGGAGGTCTGAGTAGATAGGGACAACATTGAAACCAATTTCTGGCCATTCGTATCCGGAAACTAATAATTAATTCAAGCCTGGTGATCGTGGTTCCGTCTTCCAAAAACATCGTACCTTTGAACTATGTGGAAGTTTATATCTACGGAAATTGTTAACCAACCTTAAAATGCGACATTCTCTGGTGTCCCATATCGAGTGGATAGTCAGAGTGTCCTACATTGAAGAAAAAGTTAAGAGCATATATATATATATATATATATATATATATATATATATATATATATATATGCGTGCTTGTATTTGAGTACGATTCATAAATTTAAATTTAATTTGTCCGAAAACTAACTATACCGA
>JBBBDQ010002100.1:690000-735000 GCA_037127315.1 Ascarosepion bandense
CTTTGGAAATATACGGATGCAGTGGCGTGAATCCATCATCTCTGACTCTAGCTATGGTTAAACAGAACAGATTGGGTTTTATAGCATTTGGTGGTAACCTGTCTAGGAGAAGAATAAGCCTGAACAAAATCTGCGGAGGGTTGTTTGGAAATCATGTGGGACGATGTGCACCAGTTCTCTGTAATTGTCCCTTCCAAAAAGCGTGATTTCTTCTTATGTACAAGTTTTGTAATAGTGGTTTTAGGATTCATTTAATTCATTAAAATAATTTTTAATATTTTATGTTCATAATTTTGAATATAATACATTTATTATAATTTTAATTTTTAATAAATAATAGTTATAATAATAAGTGTTTTGCAGGTAAAGTGTCTGAATGATTATTATTGATATGTTTATTATTGATATGCTATTGATATGCTTATAATTGATGTTTAATATTATATATGTTATTATTGATATGTTATAATTGATGTTTAATATTGATATGTTATTATTGATATGTTTAATATTGATATGTTATTATTGATATGTTTATTATTGATATGCTATTATTGATATGTTTACTATTGATATATTATTGTTGACATATTTATTATTGGTATGTTATAATTAATATGTTTAATATTGATATATTATTATTGATATGTTATTGATATGCTTATTATTGGTATGTTATAATTGATATATTTAATATTGATATATTATTGATATGATATTATTGACATGTTATTATTGGTATGTTATTGATATGCTATGTTGTTGATATGTTATTATTGATATGTTTATTATTAATATTTTATTATTGATATGTTTGCATAATTCAGGTGTAGCCAAACCTGTTTAATGTAAGAGCCACATACGATGAAGTTTAAATGTTTGAGAGCCGCACTCATAGAGAAAGACATAAGAAACGATATTCAGAAGTTTCAAGGTTGCAGTTCTTACAGTAGTGCAGAAAATCGATAGTATATATATATATATATATATATATATATATATATATATATATATATATATATATATAAGGCAAGATGTTTGTGTGTGTGTCTGTTTATCTGCCTGTGTGTCTGTATTTTTTTTTCAGCTCTTTTATTTTAGTTTTTGCTTTGGGTTTGGCTCTAAGTAGGTATAATTGTAGTTCTTAGTCTCAGCCATGATACCATTTACTCAGAGCATTTATTTAGCCTTCAAAATTCAGTTTACGACGAAAAAAATTTATTTGATATCGATACCAGGAAATCAAAATTTGACTTACACTCATTCATTTTTCTTTCAGTCTACGGTTTTGCTTTAACTGGAAACAACTATTGATTTTTAGTCTTTCGTGCCAACGTCCAAAGAGTCTGAGCGCCAGGACCGTGGATTAGTTTTAAAGTTTTCAGTACATCCGAGCAACGTCGGGCTATACTGCTAGTCTAGTAAATAATTATAAGGCTTAAAATGTTTCTAATTTACATTTTGTAATAACTGTGAGGGCTTGGAAAACCCGATGCCCACACGGCGGATAGAGGAAAAATTCATCGTCTTAGAACCAAAATCAATAATCAAATTGGCCTGTCTTAATGATTGCGCTAAATAGTGTAAACTGAAACATCCTAAAGTTATCTTCATTATTTGCAGTTCCCCCGCAGGACGTAGGCGATCATGGCTCTTCACAACTTCCTGTACTTTGTATGTTCCTAATTGATGTTTCAAAAGGGGAAATACATTTTTCTTCATTATTTCGGCCGATATAATTAGATGTGCGTTGTGGCGCAGTGGATATCGACTCGAAACAACAAAGCGGGGAGCCGAGTTCGAATTCCAGTTGAATTCCTTGCATTCACTTACGTACAAATACTCTTGAGAAAGGTACTAATCCGTCTCTTCCGTCCAGTTATGGGTTAAATAGTAGGGACAAATTGGGTTCTATAATTATCAATCATAATCTTCTGCCCAGTCTCTTTCGAGGCATGATCGCTCAAAGCGTGTATATAACTGACTGAATTACCTTAGACATGTCGTTATTTATCTGACAGTCTTTGAGCAATATTTTATGTCACGTATCAAATTAAGCAATAATATTTATGAACTTATAAAATATGTAAGAACCAGGAAAGTTTTGTTAGAAACAAAGAAAAGGGTAATTTTAATAGATATCATCCGAAACATTAAAACCACTAAGATGCAAGTGTTTACTGGGTGTGGAAGAATTAGATAACAGAATCAATACTAATAAGAATTAGATAACAGAATCAATACTAATAAGGAGAGAGAACAATAGAAAAGTAATAATGAACACAGTAGATAACGATTGACATTACACTTTATCTTTTTTCTAAGATCAAAGTTGGCCGGAAAGCATAGAGCCGGAAGGGAGTTCTACATACAAGAAGTGCGTGAAAAAAAAACTGTTACTATAAAACTTATGGTTACATCTAGCCAGTTCAACTGTACCTTGGTGAAAACTTCTTACCAATGAAGTCTGGGTCCCATAACGAAGATATCAGCCGAAAACTTACCATGAAAGTATTCATAGAAAAGACACAGAAAAACTACATTCCGTCGGTGAGAAAATGACTGAAGCCGAGAAGCCAGACCAGGATCAATAATATTGCCGATTCTTATTTCGATTTTATCAACAATGGTAAATTGTGGACAATTTTCATACAGAGAAAGAGGAGAGCTGAGTATATGCCTTTTGTCAATGTTAAAAATCTACCTAGTCCTTGGACAAAAATCAAGAGATAATGGATTGGTTTATCATAAAGAGTTCACTAAATTTATGCTTCTAAATACTATAAATTGAAACATCTCAAAGATATAGATGCCTTTTTTGTCATCCTTTTTTCCCACATAACTAACCCCATGCATGTCAGGAAGCGTCAGAAAGACTTTATTCAAGTTCTTGTCTAATATGAAATGCAATATAATTAAACGCAAGAAACTTATAAGTTATGTAAGAAACAGTAAATTTTCGTTAGTAACAAAGAAAAATGCTGCTGAAATGCCACGTAATATCAATCTGCCTATATGGCATTGAATGCTGAATGATTTTCTCAGAAACAAAGAGAAGACTTAAGGCAACGTGGACGTAGTTCTACTTTTTTTTTTTTTTTTTTTTTTTTTTAATCATCTCACCCCAAGCAAGGCATTCCACTGCCACTATTGTGCATGGGGCTACATAGGGGAAGGTAAAGAGAAGGAGTGGATAGACATAGGGAATGTCAGGAGAAAGGTGATAGATGAGTAAGGATAGCGAGGATGAGGGTCGGGCAGATGGGAAGAGTGTTTGATAGAATGGGAGCAGGTTAGTGTGTTAGGAGGTGTCTATTGACCTTACATTTAAACTCCTGGAGATTGTAGCCGTCGGGGAAGCAATCGTTTGGAAGAGAATTCCACAGTCGGGAAGTGCGAGGAAAGAAACTGTTGGAGTAGAAGTTACGGCTGCATTTTATCGATTTCACTGTAAAAGGGTGGGATCTAGTTGCTAATCTAGTATCTCGTGCAAATTCGTATTTAGGGGGCACCAGTGATCTAAGTTCATCGGAGCAGAAGCCGTGAAAGTATTTATAGAAGAGACACAGCGAAGCCACGTCTCGCCGGTGGGAGAGAGACTGCAGGCGGTCTGCCAAGTCGGTATCTATCACATTACAGACCCTCCTCTGAACCTTATCGAGAAGCCCTGAAGGATACTGAAGGATACTGAGAATACTATGGACAGAAAATGTAAACAACAATGGGAGTTTAACGAAAATTGAAACAAAAAGTACGCTTCTTCTTAGAATCAGAAAAAAAGTATTCATTTTTAGAATATATAATGAGGAAAGTGGGTTTGAAGAATTTGACACTTGCAGGAAATATTAAAGGCAAGAGATGTAGTAGAAGACAGAAATAACCTATTTGACGAGCTTGTGAAAATCGATCGAAGAACAAGGACTGCGAAGATAAGTAAGTAGAAAAATAGCCACATAGAAGGTTGTGGAGAGCCATGATCGCCAACGCGCTGAAGAGACGCAGCATATAAAAGAAGTCTTGTTAAAATAATCTTTTTTGTCATGCAGTGGTTTGGATACGAACTTTCCAATTATCTTAAGAATATGCCAATAGCTTTTTTTTTTAAGGTTACGTCTCTTCGTACAATTAGATCAATCCCATTTTGCACTAAGTAACCTTTTAACGTAACGAAATCCCGTTATTGACATGGTATCCTTCCGTAGATAACTTTCGTTCTTTTTTCGCAACATCTGTTACTTATTTCAGTATCTGAAAAGTTACAGTCTTGTTTCATCAAACCAAAAGACTTTACGGATATTTTTTCGCAACATCTATCCAATTTTCAAGGACGTCACACCAAGTTTTTTCAGCCTCAGACAATATTCAGGTAACTCCGCAAAAGTGACATCATTTAAAATGTGAATATTTGACTAACTACATATCCCAGTCAAAAGAAATTAGGACAGCATCATGTAAACAATATAAGATTTATTTATTAAAATTCGAACAAGATATTCAAAAGCATGTAGATTTTATAGCCGACTAGCAGTATAGCCCGGCGTTGCTCGGGTGTAATGAAAGCTTTAAAACTAATCCATGGTCATGGAGCTCAGACTCAGCCTAAAGAATATTTGTGGGAAGTTTGGTGAGAATCGGATAAAAATTGTGGATTTGTATAAAGGACATACAGACAGATAAACAGACACAAACACACAAACATCTTGCTTTTATATATATATACTATCGATTTTCTGTACTGTTGTAAGAACTGCAACCTTGAAACTTCTGAATATCGTTTCTTATGTCTTTGTCTATGAGTGTATCAAATTTGATTAAAATCGGACCAATCTTTCTATAACCCAATTTTTTCGATTATCGATTTTCGATGTTTATCGGGGGTACCTCGACACAAAACCTAGCTAAGAACACTCGCAGACACTTATAGTGCAACTGTGTAAATTTTCAAGAAAATCGGTTCAGCCGTTTCGGAGTCTATAGATGATGGACACACACACACACACACACAGACAAACTTCCATTTATAAATAAGTTTAGATTTTATAAAGCTTTACAAATGTCCAATATGCACACAACCTGTGACACGACACGCAGAAAGTCAGTTGTCTTGCTCCAACCAAATACGCTTTTGCAATTTTTTAGTAGGGACACCCTATGTATTCTTAATTCATATTTACCGAGCATATAGTCCGTATTATAATTATTACTTACTTTTTATCTGGAGACCTTTGCTAAACTCCTTGGCGATTTTGTGCATATTTGGTAAAGCACAACGAACACAAGATCGATTTTTTTTCACATCACCTGCAAAGTTGAATTTCCGTCGATTTAAGAACATTCAGATCCATTTCCTGCTCACCCTGTTAGTTGGTGTCAATAAATCGTCGACTGCCACCTCATGCAGCGGACTAACATTCAGCACAATTACAAAAAGAAACCACATATTTACTGTATTTATGTCTACCTTTTTGACACCGACACAGATTAAAGCAATGTTTACCGTTTCAACTCTCGTGCAAACTAAACTCGTGGCTACATATTAAACTCTCCTGCAAATCTAGTCCATGTCTACCATGTCAACTCTCATGAAAATCAAACTTATGACTACGTTTTTGACTATCATGCAAATCAAACCGCTATCTACCTTTCCACTGTTTATTAAAATGACAAAATCTGCCTCTAAATAACCATGAAAACTATTAGATGTAAAACAAACGAAACGAAGACCTTTCTTGCTTTCTGTTTAGTTACAATTAACTGCCTTAAATCGATTCTGAAATTCTGAATGCTTTAATATTTATGGGTCTTTTATTTGCACACCATCGCATAAGTCTTTCAATAATAATAACTTTGTTTGCTTCATATTTTGCAGCTGTCATCGCCTATACTGTATCTCTTTTGTGATATAATTTGAATTTGCAAGAAATTTGTTGCTTGAAACGTTCACCTTTTCATATTACACGAATACTGTATTACGCGGCTGCGGTTGATGTCTGTGAAGATATCGTCTGGTATCCCTAAATATCTTTTTCGTGGATACTATGGTGAATACGGAATCAAAAGTAACTCTCTTCTCTTCACTGTTTACCAATTTTGCGATCCAGTGTGAAATCTAATTTTAACCAATACGAAAAAGGATTGACCCCGTATTGAAAGAAAAAGACGAAGCCGGATTTCGCGACGCGGTGTAAAATATTTTCTAACCAATGAACGGAACCTATTTACAAAAGTGAGAGAAGTTAACAAGCCGGTGTGAAAAAGTCTTATGATATATATAGAGAGAGAGAGAAAGAAAGTAGAATCAGTGCGATAGGAGCAGATATCAGATCACTGCCACAATGTAAGGGAGAAATTTCAAGCTGTTAAACCAGACATACCTCAATGACATATATTCCCTCTCCTTTTCTTTCTTGCGTGATATTTTCCTTTATCTCTTCTTCTTTGTCCTCAACATTGAATTTTTTTATTTATAAATTTATAAACATTTATTGAATTATTAAAATATAAGAACCAACCATAAGGAAATTCTTGTTTTTTTTTTTTAATCATTTCACCCCAAGCAAGGCATTCCACTGCCACTATTGCACTTGGGGCTACCTAGGGGGAGGTAAATAGGAAGAGTGGTTAGATATAGGAAATGTCAGAAGAGGGGTAATAGATAGTTGGGTGGGTGGGAAGAGTGTTTGAAAGAATGGAAGCGAGTTAGTTTGTTAGGAGGTGTCTATTGACCTTACATTTAAACTCCTGGAGATTGTAGCCGTCGGGGGAGCAGTCATGTGGAAGAGAATTCCACAGTCGGGAAGTGCGAGAAAAGAAACTGTTGGAGTAGAAGTTGCGGTTGCATTTTATCGGTTTCACTGTAAAAGGGGTGGGATCTAGTTGCTAATCTAGTATCTCGTACAAATTCGAACCTAGGGGGCACCAGAGATCTAAGTTCATCGGAGCAGAAGCCGTGAAAGTATTTATAGAAGAGACACGGGGAAGCCACGTCGCGCCGGTGAGAGAGAGACTGCAGGCGGTCTCCTAAGTCGGTATCGATCACATTACAGACCCTCCGCTGTAGCCCAAGGAGAATAGCAGGGGCACCCGACCAGATATGGCAACAGTATTCAATGCACGGGTGGATGGTAGATTTATAAATGTGCAGGATAGATTCAGACGGAAAAAACCTCCGGGCCCTGCACAGAGAACCGACTTTCATAGCAGCGGATTTAGTAATGGATTCGATATAGTCATTCCACTTGAGGTCCGCTGAAAGTGTGAGACCAAGGAGACGTAGTGTTTTACTCTCTGGGAGGCAAGCCTGGTCCATACTAATAGGAGGTAGGTGCGATTGTCTATGATGATTAATTGATAGTTCGTTATTTACTATTTTATAAAGTTTGTATGATGAGTGAAAAAGAATGTTTTCATTCCAATGTTAATGATCGTCTAGTTTTTACTTTTTTTATTTAGTACTGTTCAGTTATTCGACCGTTTCCACTGAGTGCTCGACCCAGGGATGGAACTCACAATCACACCAAATTCACAAACCAATGCTTTTTTGTCCACAAATGCTGCGAACTATAGTTCAAATAGTAATTGTGTAAATAATAATTTTCCACAAAAAATATTTATTTACAACATAATAAACTTACCTGTCAACGCACTTAATATAACGCATCCTTATTTGAACTATTTATTATTAGCCTTCAGACGGGGTCACGGAGTCCACAATTAGTTTCGAATCCCATAATATTTTTTGATTGCTGCATACAATATGCTCCTCAATAGGGATATATGCAGATTTGAATTCAGAATTGGCTTTCTCTTAGACTGGTTGCCAACCAAAACTAGACAACCTAGCCTGCACTAACATTGAATAAAAAGTTGGGGAAATTCATACTTTTTCTAATGATATTTGTTCGAAAATGATTGTAAACTACTCGGCCAGAAATCGATTTCAGCTCGATTATTTATCTTTACGGGCCGTTAAAAGAAAAATCACACAGAAAATATTAGTTTAGTCAGAATTCGGATTATGGTAATGGAACACCCAGTTAGAATCAAATACATTCCCCTAATAGTATCCTACGATACGACGTTGCTAATCCTTGCTCTTTGAATGATACAAACATAACCGAATACTTATAACTAGTATATAAATTCCAACGTTTATGCGCGTGTTTATGCGACGCCCTGTAAATTAATTTAATTCTCTGTCCGTGTGTGTGTTGTAGGGATATAGAACACATTTATCTCACTTTTGAAAGGACGAATTTACTTAAGGGGCCCTAGGACGAATTTACCTAAGGGGTCCGTTTGCTATGAAAGACAGTTGCACTTTTAACTCACGACAAAGCCAGTATACCCGATTGTGATTTGGCGAGCGAATGAATACTATACGTCCCAAGTAGGAAAATATATTACTAGAGATTAAGTGTTCTTTTGGGGAAGACTTTCTTTTCATTCGCACCCTTTTTTTTAATTATCTACAGGTGAAATGTGGTGAAGAAGAAATAAATATATATATATATATATATATATATATATATATATATATATAGAGAGAGAGAGAGAGAGAGAGAAAGAGGAATGGTAGACATTGAAAAAACTGTAGCTATTCACGCATCTATGCATCGTTCATTCAGTAATGAATTTGAACACCCTCGGCTACTGGAGGGTGTATATATTGTATATAACAAACTAAAAGTCAGCTTTTCTCTACCGAGCGCCCATAGCTCAGAGGTAGAATCGTCGAATGATATCAATTCGGTCGGATTTCAGTCCTGCCTAGAAGCAATCGGTTGTCTAACCGCACTGATGAGCAGCGAAGCACATCTGTCGGCGGATAACTGACTGCCTGACTATATATATATATATATATATATATATATATATATATATATAAACGACTTTAATTCCTCATTGTAATTAATTAAAAATAGTTATCCATAAAAACATTTTATGTGCAACACACAAATATATCCTACGAACTATTTTTTAATTAATTACAATGAAGAATTAAAGTCATTTCTGTCGTAGTGTTAGGGTTGTAGTATATCTTGTGTAAACTAATGCCTATCGTGGACGGAGGAGACTGGAGAAGAAGCAACATATTTCTTTTCTTTTACCAATTGACCCACACAAAGCGAGCGGCGGTGACGGAATCCCAGTCATAGTACTGAAGAAATGTGCCCCAGAACTCTCCTCTGTCCTCTCTAAACTCTATAACCTCTGCCTATCTGCTTCCTGCTTTCCTGCCTGTTGGAAGTCCTCCTGCGTAGTACCTATATTTAAGAATTCTGGCGAACCCTCAGACCCCGCCAATTACCGTCCTATTAGTCTCCTTCCAATCTTTGGCAAAGTTTTCGAAGCCATTATCAACGCCGAGGTGATTCAGCATCTTATGGCCAACGGGCTTCTCTCTGACAAACAGTATGGGTTTCGCTTCACCAGGTCTACTGCTGATATGCTAACGACCATTAGCGAGTACATATACCAGGCACTCGACAAGAATGGTGAAGCCCGAACCGTTGCCTTGGATATCTCCAAAGCATTCGACAGGGTCTGGCATGCTGGCCTCTTGTGCAAACTGCGGAGCTATGGAATAACTGGACATCTGTTTGACCTCATCCAGTCTTTCCTCTCTAACCGCACATTGAAGGTGGTATTAAATGGGCATGCCTCCCAAAACTACCAGACGAACGCAGGCGTCCCTCAAGGTTCTATCCTAGGTCCCACGCTCTTTCTGATCTACATTAATGATCTCCCCGACACCATTAGATCCCAAGTTGGCATGTATGCCGACGACACAACAATCTACTCCCGCATCGATCAGAAACCAGGTCTGGACGACAAAGTGAACCTCGCTGCCGTACTTGAAAGGGACCTCCAATCCGTAGTGACCTGGGGTAGGAAATGGTTGGTAAATTTCAATGCCTCTAAAACAAAGCTGTTATCAACTAATCACCATAGACAATCGCATCTACCTCCCATTAGCATGGGACAGGCTAGCCTCCCAGAGAATAAAATACTACGCCTCCTTGGCTTTACACTCTCGGCGGACCTCAAATGGAATGACTATATTGAATCCATTGCCAAATCTCCTGCTATGAAAGTGGGCTCCCTGTGCAGGGCCCGGAAATTTTTCCCACCTGAATCTATTCTGCACATATACAAATCTACCATCCGCCCGTGTATTGAATATTGCTGCCATATCTGGTCGGGTGCCCCTGCTGCTCTCCTTGGGCTTCTTGACAAAATACAAAGGAGGATCTGTAACGTGGTTGATACTGACTTGGCAGACCGGCTGCAGCCGCTCTCACACCGGCGTGATGTGGCTTCCCTGTGCCTCTTCTACAAGTACTTTCATGGGTTCTGCTCCGATGAGCTTAGATCACTGGTGCCGCCTAAGCACGAATTTACACGAGATACTAGATTAGCAACTAGGTCCCACCCTTTTACAGTTAAACAAATAAGATGTAACCGTAAATTCTACTCCAACAGCTTCTTTTCTCGCGCTTCCCGCCTGTGGAACTCCCTTCCACAAGTCTGTTTTCCCGACAGTTACAATCTCCAGGTGTTTAAATGTAGGGTCAATAGACACCTCCTATCACACTAACTCCCAACTATTCTCACAACACTCTCATCTACCCAACCCTCATTCTCGGTATCCTCACCCGCCTATCACCCACCCTCTGTCATTTCCTATATTTAATCAGCCTTTCTCCACTCTACGTAGCCCTCTGCACAGTAGTGGCAGTGACATGCCTTGCTCGGGGTGAAACGCTTATAAAAAAAAAAAAAAGTATTAGTGAAATCTATTGCACAAGAAATACGATTTTAACATGTCATATATGTTGTTCAAATAAATATCGACATCAAATAAGGTTTTTTTTTCCATGTATCTTATATATTTCCAACTTAATGGAGAAAACAAACTTGTATATTCAGCTTTAAACACTGAATTTTAACAAATAACTATATGCTTATTAATTATCAATTTGGTCTTTTCACGATCTTCAAAATTATGTTGATACCTTTTATAAATTAAAAAAATGCATGATGATTCAATTAAAGACATTTTCTGCCCTAAAAGTGGAAACTACATTAACGCTTACATCACAGTTAGGGAAGTTAATGGAAGTAAGCAATTTATAAAAGGAAGTTACGAATGCTTGCTCTCTCAATTGTATATTTGCAAAACCTATCGTAAAGGGTTACAACCTTCATTTCAAATATCTTTCATTAAATTCGGCCGAAAAAAAGATTTAATTAATTTTTAATTGTATTTTTTGTTCTGTTTTTTTTTTCTAGCATCCTACATTTTTCCGGTTTATTGACCTGAATAAAATTGAAAATAAAGTTTCTGGCTTTTTTACTATTTTCTCTCAATTTTTGACGAAACATGTCAGATCGATATTGGGTTTCTATTTGTTCTTTATCTTATTATCCTGTCAGACTCCGATCCAGATTTGATTTGCATTTGATCTTTAACGCACACACGCACACACACGCGCGCACACACACACACACACACACACATACATATATATATATATATATTGTATAGGCAATCTGTTTATTTATTAAATAGTATATAACGAAGAACCCTAAATTTTCTTTAATAAGATTTCTCCAACATTCAGGCCAGTAGAGGAAAATAAATGCAGTGTTTAAACGGGCCACTTACTCAAATACAAGGATCCGCTAAAATTATCCTTTAAAGTGATATATATATATATATATATATATATATATATATATATATATATATATATATATTGTGTATTTGGGTAACAATCCCTCTTTTATACAGGTTTCATTAAAAATGACAAACAAGTCATTATCATTAAGTTTTTTTTATATAATTTCCTGTTCGTATTATCTTTTTTTTTCTTTTCGGAACTCAAATTATGTAAGAATTGTCCTTTCGAGTGTTTTCGGCTATACTTTTAGCCATTATCAAGATTTTTTTTTATTTTAAATAAACATGTGTAAAGTTTATGCATATAGAGTCTTGTGTATATTAAGATCCGAACACGGTAAGCACATTGTTACCATGTTCATAATTGATGTTATTAAGTGTAGGCTTTTACTTTTTATTAGTAATGCCTCCATTTTTAAAATCTTCTTTCGTATGTAGATGATGTTATTATGTATGTATTATCAACAAGTATATCACAAGTATATCACGGATATATGTTTAAATGAGATCGGATGGAACTGTTGTGGAAAAGGCACAAGGTGAATCTTTTTGGCAATTTTGTGGTGGTTAGCCAATGTAATTGTTTACGGATTTGGAACACAGTTCTTCAAAAGACATATAAATTCGTAAACGACACTGGTTCTCTGTAGTTTAGATTTTGCAGGTAGATTGTTATTATTATTGATAATGAGGTTGGCAGTTTGAATTTTTTATAATAGATAATTTAATTTTCTATTTTGAATTGGTTGATGCTGCATAATTTCGGATGATATTGCAAAGTTAATATTCGTCCTGGGTGTAGTTATTGTACATTTGATTTTTATAAAAAAACTATTAATGTTGCTGTTTTTGTCCACGTGTTTGTGGTTGCCATCGGTTACGTTACGAAGAAAAAGTTTGATATGGTAATCAACTAAATAATTTGGAAAGCTGTTGTTGACAAGCGTTTGTTTCAAACTGTGTCGCTCTTTGAAGAAAAGCGGTTGCGAAGATAAATGCTCGTACGCACTCGTGAGGAAATTTTTAATGACGCCAATTTTGTATCGAACAGGACTAATAAAATTAAGGTGGCAAGAAGTTTTGCTCGTAAACTATCGCCCGGTTCACACTCCACCCACGTCTATTGAACAGGTGAAGAGGCTCATCACTTGTTCCCTGTTTAAGATGTGGTTTCCGGCTTTCTCTTTTCCAATCTTTTCACTTTTCTTCTTTTTTTTTTTTCAATTGGAGTAGATAGATCTATCTATCGCCTGTTTCACACTCCACCCACGTCTATTGAACAGGTGAAGAGGCTCATCCCCTGTTCCCTATTTAGGATGTGGTTTCCGGCTTTCTCTCTTCTAATCTTTTCACTCTTATGTAGCCCCCGGCACATCAGTGGCGTTACCGCCTTGCTCGGGGTGATATGATTAAAAAAAAAAAGAAAAAAAAAGATTTCTTATATACTGAAGTTGTGAAAGTATTATAACTAGAATCTACAAGGACATCCAAAAATCGGAATTTGTTTTTTGGCTAATGGCCTTGTCTGTCATTTTTAATGAAACACACACACAGACACACACAGACATACACACACACACACACACACACACACACACACACACACACACATATATATATATATATATATATATATATATATATATATATATATATATATAAAATAATGACAAATCCGTAAAAACAGAGTGAATAATCCAAAAAATTTATCTAATTAATATAAAATATTAAATAGATAATAATTTATTTATAATTTCTTCTTTTTTGTCTTTTTTTTTTTTTTTTTTGCTTTTGTGAATCTTTTTCTTTGTAATTCTTTTTCTTTGTAACTCTTTTTTCTTTATTTTAGTATATCATTATTTTTAAATTTTTAAATATTTGTTATTGTTAATTATTGTGACTCTAATTATACTTTAGTATATAGGCTCATTATCTGTTGGGTTTTTTTTACGTTTGTATTTTTTTTTCTCTTTATTTTGGTTATTTTTAGTTCTGTGTATGGTGTATATTATTGCGTGGATATGCGGCCTCTTAGGTGTATTTGTGTGCGTTTGTTTTGTGTGAGGTTATATCTATTCACTTGTGTTATTTTTGTATATTGGTTTTCCTTTTAAGATTGTCTGTATATGTGTTGGTTGGAGTCTGTGTTCTTTAATTTTGTGACATTTCCGTTACGATCGCTAATTCATAGTTTAGCTGTATATTTCTTTACCCTTCACCTAACCTCAGTATTTCTTCTCTGTGCTAATATATGTATATATTCTGAATTAAATTAAACTATTTGATTTTTCAGGTTTGACGAGACAGTTTATAGTTTACACTACTGCCAAAATAAATTCTGAATTTATAACCGTTTAATTATGTGTTGGGTCTTCTTTTTATATATATATATATATATATATATAGAGAGAGAGAGAGAGAGAGAGAGAACGAGAAAGAGAGAGGAGGAAGAGAGATTGAGATTTATTTTGATAATTGTAAGAAAAATCATCATATCTATATATTTACAGAGAGACAGAGAGAGAGAGAGAGAGATAGTGAGAGAGAGAGAGAAAGAGACGGAAACAGAGACAGAGACAGAGAGTAAAAGTATCAAAGTGAGATCTGTTTTGATATTTGTAAGAAATAATAATGTCTATATACACATAAAATGCATATATATATATATATAATGAATTATTTTGAACATTATTTTTACCGATACTCGTATTTAAGTAGATATTCTGTTTTTAATTAAACAGTATTTTATATTTATATCTACCGGCCTGATTATTTCACGATAAATTTTTATTGCGAAAATGTGTGCTATCCAGCAGGATTCGAACCTGCGACCCCTATTTACATAGGGGAAGCTACCATTTGATCTGGTACTGTCTTAACCACTCGACCATGAATAGCCTCTTGATCAGACGAGGTTTTTATCATGCTTATATAACACAATTTTCGATCTATCGTAAACAAACCATATCTGCTCTGAAATGTATCGTAAATGTCAACAAATGTAAACATGTTACGGAAATTAGTCAAGTGGTTAAGACAGTACCAGATAAAAATGTATCGTGAAATAATCAGGCCGGTAGATATAAATATAAAATACTGTTTAATTAAAAACAGAATATCTACTTAAATACGGGTATCGGTAAAAATAATGTTCAAAAGAATTCATTACAAATTGTCGGTTGCTTATAACCAAGTTTCGTTAAAATTCGTTAGTTTCCGTAACATGTTTATATATATATATGTGTGTGTGTGTGTGTGTGTGTGTGTGTGTGTGTGTGTGTGTGTGTGTGTGTGTGTGTTTGTAATCCCAGAATTATCAATCTATTTCAATGAAATCGGGCAATTTATAACAAAATACACAATTTTAAGTATATTACTTAATTATGATATAAAAAATAGATTTATACATCTTACGTCAAAAGATGTGCTCCGTCTGTATTCCTGCAAATTAAAATCCGTCCTTAGCATTGCGAAACATATTTTGAAGCGTATCAGGACTTTATCTCTGCACTGCTAACTGAATGCGTTCTTCAAGCTCCGATAAACTATTGATCTTTTCTTAATAAGCCCTTGGTTTTATTAAATCGCATGCAAAGAAATCCAGGGAGGGTGATCAACAAAGATGCATTTTTGTGTATACATTATTAATATCGTCATAAAGGGAATGGAAATAAAATTAGAAAAAAAATCATATCTATATATATAAAAGGCAATCTGTGAGTCTGTGTGTGACTGTTCCCTATGCACGCCTACATTTTTAAGCTACGTCATTCAAACTTTCTAGGGACACATATCTACAGGGAAGCCAGGTCGACACATACTTTTTTTAGTTTAAGTTCAGCAATTTTCCTTTTCGCACTTTTGGTCAATGGACACGATTGTTTACATTTGCTCCGTAAAACATCTAAGATCTAAGATGGTTGCTGAATTACGTCACAGAAATCAAATCACACGTGTCAAACGTAACTAAAATATTTTTTTACTAAAAAAAAATAAAATAAAAATAAAAAATAAGCCTTTATATTTAATTTTTATTCCGACGTTTGAAAAATTCATTTGTTCAACAAAAAAATGTGAATATTTTCCTCCGTAATTTTGAAACAAAAGAACTATTTTTAAAAAAGTGTTTTTCAAACAAAAACAAAATATGTAAAATAAAATGTGGTATCTTCTCCTTCTACTAAAATGTTCCGAGTTGCACGGGCAAAGCCGGGCTATGATGCAAGTAAATTATAAAGTTAAATTAGAAATTTATACACTTCTAACACACATTTCACACGGCGAACAAACATAAAAGTGAGTTTTAAAAAATGTTCGATTTCACTGAAGTAGATAATAAATTCTGGGAAAACATAGATAGATAGATAGATAGATAGATAGATAGATAGATATGCGTGCGTGTGTTAGGAGAAGCGTTCTGAATGTATTGACTCCTGTTTTATTTTGTAGATCAGAGCTGGATGCTGGTAGTATGGCAATAGGAGCTGATCTTTCTCACCAATAATCCATAGATTTCTTAGTCGTGTTACAGCTGATCGGATGTCGGCTAAAAGGTCGTCAGACATTAAAGCGAACATTAGGCAGACGCGTGTAGTTTAATTTCGTCAATAAGAAAAAAATCACCTAGTGATATACATCGACGCTTGTCGAACATTTACGACAACCAAAGAGTCTATGTGAGCACAAGGGTACGTAATGCATTTCAGCAGTGACGACAGTGGTAGCTTTGAAAAAGTGGGCCGTTTCCGCTGGAGGAAGTATTTTTTTCCAAGCGTGACCGGTGGGCTCTTGACCATAGATGGATAATAAATAGATAATGATGTTGATTATGTGAAAAAAAATCAACGTTTTGTAGCTGAAACGAGCTCTGTCGAAATGTGTCGATATTCTCCGTGTACCCGTTATTCTCCATATACCCGTTATAGTTTCTCCAAGCAAGGGGATAATTATACTAAGACGCAACGGGCTAATGGGAGTGAACAAGAATGAACAATAAAAGAACGGGTTTCAAGAAGATTGGCGTTGCATTTAAATTTTTTAAGATTGTAGATGACAGGGAAGCAAGAAATAAAAAAATCCACAGGTGAGAATTGCGAGAAAAGAAACTATTAGAATACAATTTATGGTTACATCTAGCTATTTCAATAAGAAGACAATGAGATTAAATTACAAATCTAGTCAGTCAGTTAAGTGCCATACGTGATACACGCTAGGGCGATCATGTCTCGAAAGAGACATGACTGACTGGGCAGAAGATTATCCCGCAGTAGGTTGCCATTGTTTTCTGCAGTAGACTGGTTGCCGACCAAGGCTATAGAACCCAATCTGTCCTGTTATTTAACCCATAACTGGAGGGAAGAGACGGATTAATACCTTTCCCAAGGGTATTTGCGCGTAAGTGAAAGCAATGAATTCAGCTGGAATTCGAACTCGGCTCCCTGATTTCTCGTTCCGAGCCGATATCCAATGCACCACAACTAGTAGTACGCTTAAATGCATGCTGTCAAGGTATAAAGGAGGAAAGCTCATTAGAACAATAGCCATGAAGATATTTATAGAAAAAAACAGAGGAAAGCCACGTCACGTTGATAAGTGAAGTCGAAACGCCAATCCTGGATGGATAACATGACAGACTCTTCTTTGGATTTTGTTGCGAATCTCGAGATGTATAGCAAGAGCTGCCATATCTCGTCAGTGTGGTTAGGGTTAAGAATGAAAACTAACAGCAAAGTGAGTCATCATCAAAGATGCTTAGACTCGTGATTTTTTATCTTCAGTATGACTGTTCGTTTCCGAGCATGCCCCTCTGGTCAGACCTATTTGTGTTTTTTCAATGCCCACACAGTCAACCTGTGGTTTATGCTGCAACTATGCGGTAAAACGAGTAAACTTTCGAAATAACCACCGTTAATTTTTGATGGAAGAGAGGATTTTATCTTGACAAATTGCTCTAAAAAGTGCATTGACGTTTGTAAATGAGTATTAATTAAAGAAAAAAATATTTTTAGACGGATGGCAAATCCTAGCAAAGTTCGGTTCCGTTAACTTCGAATCAGTGCAACCAATTCAAGCGAATTCTTGCAAATTTATCATATTATACTCGATGGAATAACTCCAAGAGGAATGCAGAAAGAATGTCTCGCAGCAAGGGTTAGAATATTTTTTTATTGTTGTTGTTGTTTGTTTTTAGTTTTTTTTTACTCAAAAAGGAGGGTGGGGTAAAAGGAAGAAAAGGTGACGCCTGCTTTGAAATTGTATCAAAATACACAAACGGAAATTAAAAGTATACTAGTGCGCATGTGTGCGACGGTGGTGCGTGTACGCATGTACCGCTTGCAGAAAAGGAAGTCAATAAGAAATTTCTGTGTGGGCGCGCGCGTGCGCGCGTGTGTGTGTGTGTGTGAGAGAGAGAGAGAGAGAGAGAGAGAGAAAGAGAGAGAGAGATCAAATGCACGTATCTGTGAAAGTGAAACTGTATTTCCAGTATGGATGGACGCACATGTATAAACATGTGTTTTCCTTTTTATGTGTATAGATTTAAACATACATACCACTTTTCTTCCTTTTTAGGGCACCAGCATATATGTATGTATGTATGTATGTATGTATGTATGTATGTATGTATGTATAAAAAGATAGATATGAATAGAATTAGATAGATAGATAGATAGATAGATAGATAGATAGATAGATAATGTTATTTAAAAATGTATAACATAAGTGTTATAAATAAGTATGTTATAAATAAGTTATAAATAATTTTAAACATAAGTATATTATAAATACTTTATTCGATCTATAACAAACCTGTGTGTGTGTGTGTGTGTGTGTGTGTGTGTGTGTGTGTGTGTGTGTGTGTGTGTGTGTGTGTGTGAATAACATAACTTCTGGTCTTCTGATGTGTGTTTTTATCGTCTTCATTTAACAGTCAACAAGAACGACATCAATCAGAGTTAAAATACATTTTCAAAGTAGAGTCACAAACTAAAGGATTAAACAGAAATTTAGGTTTACTCAGAGAATACAATTTCCACAGAGAGCCTTCAACAAACCCTCGATAACCCTAAACATAACAAACTACGTGACCAAAATCAAATTTCTTACCGTAATACAACAGATAAAAATTTAAAAAATAATAATAATTAATTAGAAATAAACAATATTCCATGGAAGAGTGGGTCACACGATGTTTGTTTATTTCTCATCTCATTGAAAAAAAGGACACAGGCGTGTCCGAAAATTCCGACTTTAATATCGCGCTTCGGTTTAGTCAAAATGCCTACTAACATATAATAAACAAGAGATGTCAAAGACCGCAAACTTTTAAAAGGCAATACCAACATAATCTTGAGGATTAGAAAGAGATGATTATTAAAATGAAAATCACTACAATGAACCTGACTGCTTTTTTTATTTTATTTTATTTATTTTGATTTATTTATTTATTTATTTATTTATTGATCTTAGATAATAAATATTAAATTTATATTATAAATAATAATATTTTCGTTAAAAAATAGTACGTTCGAAAAAAGTAACGACGTAAACCAGTCTAGAGGAAGTAATTCAGTATTTGGCATGTGAAATGTAGAAAAAATATTAGTGAAGAATACGGAAAAATAACCCAGAAACTTTATCCCGTATCGGATCGGACCCAAAATATAATCAGTTTGTGTAAATCATGAGGCGAATCGCTCCTGAAAGTTTCATCCGAAACCATCCAGGTCTTGAGATATCTTGACCACGGACAAATAGACAAACAAACAGACAAACGCGACCGAATACAATACTTCCGACTTAAGGCGAAGGTAATAACGTCCATCTTATTGAAAATATTTTTTATCATTTTGTTGTCTTTTTATTCTACGAATTTCATTAACCAGCCAATTAAATTCAAATATATTGCTTTTTTACGTTAGCGAATACGAAACTGAGCAGATGTGACTTTCGAGAAAATCTCAGAGTGAATGCGTATTAAGTTAAACAGAGCTTCACTTCGTTGCGAAGCTCCTCTTAGCCGAGTGGTCTGAATGAGACGATGTCTCCTCCTACGAAGGGAGTGCAGATTCTTGCCGCAAAGTACATTTTCTTTATTAAGTTTCCCGAATTCACAGGTTGGTAGACGAAATAAACACCGGTTTTTAAACGGGACGTTCTACTTAAATACGACTATCCACTATAAATAACGTTGGAATTGATAAATATATATATATATATAGTGGGTGTGCGAATCGTTAGAACGTTCGAATCTCACGCTGTCGGGAATGTTTCTTTATATTAGTAGGTGCAGCATCTTTGGAAAGTACCTGAAAACCGTATCTCGAGTTGACCCAAGCCTTGGGAGGGAAATATCCGGGTGTCATCGATGGTTGAGCTAACCGTGTCTCATGTCATAGGAATAACCTCCGTCTGAGAAGGTCTGTTCTCTGTGGCGTAGCGTAGCCCACCGGACCAAACAGTGTTCTCCAAGCAGGTTCAAAACAGCGTCGGAGGGCACATTCTTTCAAGTGCGTCTCTGGAATACATAGGCCGGTAGAAGCAATTTACACTGTTAAAAATAAGAAAAGAAACAGTGTATCCGCTCAAACACACGCGCACACACACGCGCGTGCGCTCATGTGTGTGTGTGTGTGTGTGTGTGTGTGTGTGTCTGTGTGTGTGTTGGCGAGCATACGCACATTATTTGGTGCTGAAATATTCTCTGCCCGACCAAGAAGGATAGAGATATTGATTTCTTGCCATTTGATCGCATTTGGGGGAAATAGATCGTGCTAAAATCATTTGATCTGAAATGCGCACTGTATAACGTCCGATACATTTTTTCTTTCATCACTAGACTCCGGGTTTTTTTTATTCACATACGCTCATTTTTATTTGCCTGGGTGTACGAAAGAAAGAAAGAAAGAAAGAGGGAGAGAGAGAGAGAGAGAGAGAGTGAGAGAGAGAAAGAAAGAAAAAACTGACTGATTGAGCCTGCGTCTGTACAATTGTGCATGCATTAAAAAAACATGGCGTCAACAAAACAAACCGAGTCGAATAAACATGGTCTGTGAAGTTCAAAAGAGAAAAAGAAAACTTCACAAAAATAAAACCCCGACCCTAACCAATGTCTATAAATTTCCCGCTGGTCTTTACCTCACCCCATCACCTGCCCAATCTGCTGATTTGTAAATCACTTTGTAAGCCAAAACAAAACACCATCTCTTTTTGCTGCTAATTTCGCTTTTGATATGAAAAGCGTTTTTTTTTTTTCAGAAGTGCCATTTTTTATACCAAAAACAAAATACCTTTTTATTAAACCATCGAGAAATCTGATGCGTTGCTGTTGAAAGAATACCTTAGAATGATATTTTTTCTTTTCTTTTTACCCACTAGAATGGCAGTTTTCAAAAGAAAACGTGGATCTTTTTTTTACAACGTATCATATTCTAATTTGGGTACCTATTCAATAATTGACTTAGCCCTCTACCCTAAACATCAAAGATCCTTCGCAACCCTTAATTTACGACTTGCAATGGCTGTGAGAATATAAAAAAGGCGAGAATTTGAACTACTTGTTATCTTTTCGTCAGGGTCTAGGGGACTTCTCCCATAAAATAGTTATTGCAATGAGGGGAAGTTCGAACCTTTAAGTAGCCCCCATTAAATACTGTGTTCCACATTGCTTAATTTTGCAAGTCGGGGATGTAATTATTTCTTTTATTCCTTGCTAAAAGTTTCTGTGATTCTAAAGAAATTTGAAATATTCTATGATGATGATGATGATGTTATTGTTGTCTGCAGAGATGTCTTCCCGTCTTTTAAGATTTCGCCTTTAAGAATATGTTTCAGTAAGATTTACTGCAATATTTATTGTCAGTCAGTCAGTTGAGTGCCATACGTGATACACGCTTTGGGCGATCATGTCTCGAAAGAGACATGACTGACTTGGCAGAAGATTATCTCGCAGTAGGTTGCCATTACTTTCTGCGGTAGACTTGTTGCCAGTCATGGCTATAGAACCTAATTTGTCCTGTTGTTTAACCTATAATTGCAGGAAAGAGACGGATTAATACCTTTTCCCAAGAGTATTTGTGCATAAGTGAATGCAAGGAATTCAACTGGAATTCGATTTGTCGTTTCGAGTCGATAGTAATCTGAAAAAAAGTCTGAAAGATTTTACCTGTACAGTTTATTCTATAGTTTTGCATAAATCATTCTAAAGAAGAGTACACTTTGCGCGTTATGTTGATAAAGGCTATCGTCAGCTTTATCTTGTATCCAAAAATTTAATTTCTTCTTTGCTAATCACTTCATTTATAATGATGGCGTTGATGACTAAATATGTCAATAATGTGTACGTTCAGGACTGAATGAGAATGATCATCGGACAAGATAGATTTTGCTGTAAATATATTGGTATTCTTGAATAAACATGTTCAGTTTCACCGTATGTTTTAAGACAATTGTATTCACTTCCGTGTTATTTCTTGTTGTACATAAAGATTCTATTTTCTGTATCTGAAAGGATTTACTCCCTTTAGGTACCTGCACTCATTTTCGATATCTAAATTTTAAACTGAATTTTTAAAAATAAAAAAAGTTTTCTTGAAACTTTTATTTTAGTTTTAATTGAAAGCTAAATGATAAAATTTATTATTTTCAGTAAGCAAAATACTCTGGTGTATTTCAAACAGAAATTATTTTGATTGGAATTTAAAATTTTTCAGTTATTTTTAATCTTTTTATTTATTGTTAAGAGATCGATACATTTGTAAACAAAAATTAATTCTCGGTTTTAAAAATCTTGCAAAAATAAAATATACATCTCTGACACATTATTTTTGGAAAATTAGCAAATTCTATGTTAAATTAATCTTATTTACACAAGTATTACTTATTTATAGCATGAAATTTTGAATAAAATTATTCTTTAATCATGGAGTTGTTGATCTTTGTGGCCTTTCCCATATGATTTGACATATGATACCAGCCAGACAGATGCGAGATAAGCTAAATGTATGGTGACCAGAATTGACGAAATTATCAAATTTCTTTCCTATAAGGGGAAGAAACCGTAAAACACATGACCTTTTAATGTGCACACAGAAATTACCATACAAAAAAAAAACTTCAAATACACAAAAAAATTCAAAAATATTCTAAAAATACGAAAGCACGATAATTTGTATGAAACTTTTCAATTTTCGATTAGTAAATATAGTCTTCACTAAATAATATTCGAAGTATTTTTTAAATATTTTTGAAAATTATAAAATTATATAATTTTAAAAAATGAAAACAATTCTTTTAAAATTTCATTATTAATCGAAAAAATGTTTTCCTCAGACTATAATGTCTCTAATATATATTATTAAAAGAATTAAAAGCGTATTTTATTTTAAAAATGTCATAATTTTATTGCATCTTTTATTTTACTATTGAGAGCAGATTTTCGAAAAATAGGCCAAATGCTTGAAAAAATAATAGATCATTTATATCCCACAATGAATCCTACGTTTAACTAATAAAACCAATTTTCCAAACAAAATTTAATTTCTTGAAATTTTATGAATTTACGTCGAGGAGGAGTAGAAGATGTAAAAAAAAAACATATTTTTACCAAGACTTTTTAAATATAATAATTTAAAAAATAATTTCATTCATTTGTGTATAAGTCCTGAAAGTTTCATTAAATCCGACACTTATTTGATTTTTGCAAAAATTTCTAAATTTATGTGATTTTTTTCATGGGAAAATCTGAGTTACGTAATATTACAGTACTGGGCAGAATATTATCCCGCAGTAGGTTGCCATTGGTTTCTGCGGTAGACTGGTTGTTGACCAAGGCTATAGAACCCAATCTGTCCTGTTATTTAACCCATAACTGGAAGGAAGAGACGAATTAATACCGTTCCCAAGGGTATTTGCGCGTAAGTGAATACAATGGATTCAACTGGAATTCGAACTCGGCTCCCCGGCTTCTCGTTCCGAGCCGATATCCACTGTACCACAACGCACAAAGGACACATAGCCAAGTGGATAAAAGCGTTAGTTATATCCAGTTTTTTACCCAAAGAGTTCAATACCTGGCTACAGAAGAGGTGAACAAAAAAGACTTAGGTAGTTGAATTAAAAGGGAGATAACTGAGACACCTGGAAAAGGCATGACTCATGGAACTAGAACTATCTCCCCCAGTGAACAAAATAATTCCAATCACCTGAAGAAGGTCGGAGCTTATAACGGCCAAAACTTCATGAATATGGCACTAAAGATGAAAACAACAGTCCGAACAATGTAAATAGTATGAATAATTACAATAACTTTTTTTTCGATCGTTATGTTTGTTTATTTATGTACGACTATTTTGTAATTTGTCTTGCTTTCTCGTGTTTTCGTTTAAAAAATAAAGATGTTAACTTTTTGGGAGTTTCAATGAACGTATTGTATGTAATGTTCATAGAGTAAAGAAATTTAAATAAATGGGAAGCTTGCTGACAGAGGATGGAAAGTGCGATGCTGAAATCCAAAGACCTGTTGGCATTTCAAAAGCTAACCAGAGAACTGAAAGACAGGAAAATCACACTGGAAACAAAGAAGAGAGTGCTGGATTTCTATGTGATATCTGTTCTTCTGTATGGTAGCGAATGTTGAACGATCTCCTCAAGGATGAAGGAAATGCCTCAGTCATCAGAAATGTGGTTTTACAGAAGGATGCTGAGGATACCATGGACTAAGCACGTGACTAACGCCGAGGTGTTGGAGAGGATGGAAACGAGGAGAAAACTCATACTTAATCTAAGGAAGAGACAGATGAGGTTTCTGGGACGTGTAATGAGGAAGGAGGGCCTGGAAAATTTTAATACTCATAAGACGGATAAAAGGTAAGAGAGACTGAAAGCAGGAAAGCAGCGCGTGATCTACTTGATAGGCTTGAGCAAATGGATGGCAGAGTGGGGTTAGGGAGAGATACCAAAAGGAAAATGTTGAGAGCAAAAAGAGACAAAGCCAAGTGGAAGTCCATAATCACCTACGTCCTGAAGGGACTCTCCACATGAAAAAGAAGATATATTCCTAAAGTTGTCATAGCCAAAGTGGTAATGGGGACAAACTCTCGTTGTCTATAAAATGCTCTCATAGCAGGCGTCTCAGACAGCCTCTGATATCTAAGTTCATGTCCAGCCGTAGAAGGGCCGAAGATTAAATGAAGGCAAAAGTTACGGCAGCATTCACCAACCTGAACAAGGAGACCGTTCAGAAGAGTTGCAGGAGATTCCGAAGTCATCTGGAAGCTGTGGTTGAAACCAATGTCAATTTTATCGAATAAATTTACTCTTTCGTATTTCAAGATATTTTTGTTTAATTTTTGTAAATGCATCTGTTAAAATGTCAGAGTTATTTTAATTTCTGCTTAATTTAGACGAGAATTCATCCATCGTACTCTCTTTATATATATATATATATATATATATATATATATATATATATATATAGCTTCTTCCGCTCTGGACTATACATATCAACAATTTCTTTTATCTTTTTCTATTTCTGCCTAACCTTATTTTTCTTCTTAATCTTCAGAAAATGACTTTCTCCACCAGTCAAACACCCAACAAAAAACTTCCTTGGTGGAAGAGGATATTTTTCTCGCCTTCGACGAAATAGTCAGTCGGTGTATTTATTCCAATATTTCCAACTTGATCGGAATAATGATTCATAGCATTAAACTTTCTTTTTTAATCTTCAGTCCCGATCGAGATATGATGAACAGCTGTACTCTCAAAGAGGATCCCTTGCTTGGAACTACTGTCACTCAAGTGTATCATATATATGATGCATCACTAAGAATGCGGGAAAAATGATCCCTACAGAAAGGACCTGACTCATCCTGCCATACCCTCTCTTTACAAGTGTTAGATCAGATACTCCTCTCTCGTCTTTTGAACAGGAGTATACTTCTACCCCTTGTTTCCTATTTATGATCGGCTTTCCAGTTCCTTCTAATGTCTGTTTTTGCACTATATTCCTAACGCTTGTCTTTTCCTACGCTAATATAGGTCCACACGGAAATCAACTAACTTGTGTGGCTCCTGAACCTTGTATTTGATGAACGTTGATAAAAAATACTAAACTGGAGTATTAATGCTATAGCTGGGCTGGAGTTGCTCAATTCTCACTTTTCGTCCATGACATAGTTCAAAATCGTGTAAGATGCCTTGCGTAAAACGGATTCTTCCCCACATTTGCAGTGTTGTAAGCCTATTACTACTCTATTTCCAAGGCAAAAATTTATAGTAGTTTCATTCTTTAGCGAAATCAGTTCAGACCTTTACAGCCAAGATCTGCTTTCCTTTTGTTCATGTTCTCATTCTTTTCGTATTCCGTTTGTAAAAAGTGTTCTTGTCAGCAAAGAACCGCAACTTTGTGAAACAAGTTCTTGAGAGGATGCTTTCCCGATCACTACAGTATTGTCTAGAATCAACCAATATTCATAACATTTAATTACTTATCCCTCTTGTGTCTGTACAACAGTCATCACTACCTTGAATGGTTATTGAGCCTTGTATTAGGTGAATATTAAAGTAAAAAACTAAAGACAAGAAAACCTGCTATAATTCTCTTTCCTTATTCTTAACACTCGTTAGAGGCAAAACCTACCATCTTCCATGAACTTTTCACTAAGACCTTATGAGATTTGGGAAGCTTTGTTTGAGATGTCAGGTTTTTCAATTAAAATCTTAAATACTTCCAATAGCAAATTTATGATCAAGTTTCACGGCGTTTTTTTTTTTTTGTTTTGTTTTGTTTTGTTTTGATTTTGTGTTTTTGTTTTTTGTTTTTGTTTTTGTTTTTTTTTGCTTTTTTGTTTTGTTTTGTTGCTTGTTTTTTTTTTTTTTGTTTGTTTGTTTTTTGTCGCTGCTAATAACGGGGATCATGTTCTTGAAAAAAATTAACTTTTATAACATCTGCCTGGAGTTTCAGTTGAACATATACTAGAATCCTATAGAGGCGTAAGAGATCTGCTCAGTCGTTAGTGGTAGAGGAACCAAAACATCAGCCCAATACGTGTCATCAACTCTAGCAGTTTATGATGATCATTCTCTGGAACATAAATATCATTACCATCATCATGATGTCTTGTAAGCGGCAGCGCTCTCAGGGCTTCTGTGCTGCTGATTATCAGTCCCCTCTGCATGTCTCATCTGTCTCATCTGTGGATGACTATATATATATATATATATATATATATATATATATATATATAGTCATAAGTAATTTCTCTTTGGAGGCAATGACGTATACATAGATTCTAATTATTAATCCTATGTGGACGTTAAGAATAAATTTGACGCACACTAGTATAGCTTAGTTTTTAAACGGCAGTGATCATGTAAACGGTGAATTGGATGGAAATTTGTTGTTCTTTTGCATATGAGTGTGCGGTTAGTGTAATAGATAGCAGCTCGGCATGGGAAATTGTAGAGCTGAGTTCGAATTCCAACTGGAAAAGGTATGAATCCATCGACTTTCTCCAGCTATGATAAAAATCCTACCTGGAAAAATTCATCGTTATTCTCAAAAATGTTTTCATGCAAAAAAAAAACAAAAAAACAAAAAAACCCCGTCAAAATCAGTTACAGCTACACAAAAAATATTACACAAATAATAACAAGCCACATCAAAAAATTAACAACCTACAATAATGTAACTGAAGAACCTCAATGCAACTGCAGAAACGGAACTATATGTCCACTCCAGAGAAATTGCCAACAAACAAACATAGCATATAAAGCCAAGGTAAGTGCAAACAACAACACAATGTACTACATCGGTGCAACTGAGGAACCATTTAAGCGCGCGCGTGTGTGTGTGTTTGCGCACGTCAATGAGTGTATAAATATGTATATATGTCTGCGTCTGTCATGACGACAAATTTTCCTCCCACTTCCACAAAAAATACACCAATATACGCAGCCCTACATATAGCCAATTTTTCAAAAAAATTAATCAGTTTGTCTGACAAACGCAAGAGCGTGAAACCAAGGGTTACAAACTCACACCTATCTACATGAATATGTCAGCCCTATCACTGATATTGAGCGCTTTGAAAATAAGTACCGCGCATATATACTATATCTAACAAGTTGCATATATATATTGATATTTATATATATATATATATATATATATATATATATATATATATATATATATATATCGGATACAAGTTGCATAGCACAAAATTTATCAGATGAATGTTTTATCGCGCGACATCTAAAAACACATTCCAGTCCAACGTCAAAATGCAAGAAATAATTAACAGCAATGAACTAAAACATGAAAATAATAAAGAAAACTAAAAATTCTCGAGATCCTCTATATCAAAAGCAAGCAACCAACACTGAACAAAATTTATTACGTTTATAGTCGCAATGTTTTAAAATGCGTTTAAGTTAACAAAAAATTTAAATCATGTTGTAATTTACCATCACCGTTTACCCTTTTACATTGAGAATGCTTGTTTACAAAACATTGTAACCACAACGGTTAATTGTAATAATAATAATAATAATAATAATAATAATAATAATATATATATATATATTAGAAAAAAGAAATATATATGTACAGGATGTGCGTTGTGTTGCAGTGGATATAGACTCGGAAAGAAAAATCGGAGAAACGAGTTCGAATTTGAATTCGTTTATTCACTTGCGCGTAAATACCCTTAGCTAAGGTATCAATCCGTCTCTTTCCTCCAGGTATGGGTAAAAAAAACAGGACAACCTACTGCAGAAAGTAATGGCAGACTTCTCCGGACAAAAATTCTACCCAGTCAGTCATGTCTCTTTCGAGACATTATCGCCCGAACGTGTATCATGTATGGCACTTAACTGACTGATATATATATATATATATATATATATATATATATATATATATATATATATATTAAGCTCTACGCACTCTTTATTCAAGCAAAGTGACAATTCAACTAAGACTCAAGGGGCTACTGGAAGTGAAGAGAATGAGAAAACTTTAGTAGGATCCGAATAACTAATCCTAAACAAGAATTCAAAAACCTCTATCTACTCTTGTTCAATCAACTAAGGATGAGTGTGAATATATATATATATATATATATATATATATATATATATATATAAAGCTCTACGCACTCTTTATAAAAGTAAACGACTGAACAGAGGGTTCAACGTGTTCTTTCAATTTTTTGTAATATTTTTAAAGTATACTATATTTATACTTATGGATTAACTCGAGAACAGTAACTTTGGGTATATAGTTAACCAGCGCAAATGATGCCATTTTAATTACAATTAAATTAAATTTTCAGTACCTGATTTTCTTACCTAAATAATATGTTTTTAGTTCCTATTAATGTTAACTCGAAGTACAAATTTTGAAGTGCCTGCATGTAAAATAGTTCAAATAATGATTTATATTTAATATCTTTTTCATATTTTCGAAATCGGGTATAATATGCCCATGTTTAGTCGTGGTGTAACTTCACTTTATGATTAGTGCCCCAGGGTTAAAGAGCTCAACAGATAAAACGTATGCAAACATGAAAGTGGACATTGAAGTCAACACCTGGTGACAGTTACTTAGAGGTGACAATCTAGATGCAATCGATTGCGTCTAGCATGAAACAGACTGTCGCCTCTGGGCGTTGACTTCAATGCACACACACACACACACACACACACACATATATATATATATATATATATATATATACAAAATTCTCTTAAATTTTGTTGTCTCAGATCTTCTAAGCGATGCAGATGCATCACAATAGGTGCGGTGGAAGAGGATAGCAGGTGAGGCAGATTGAAAGGCAATCAAAGGTTTAGAAAGTGTTTTAAAAAATAATATGCCAAGAATAAATATAATTTCAAAATTTAAAATATTATTATGGATTGCGTGCATGAGTCTCCAGTATAAATATTTATAAATAATTACTGATCGATTTTTTATTGTGATATTTTTGCATTATATCAAGTTTTAAGAATATAGTAACAAGGTCCGCAAATTGGAGAAGAGAGTTATCACGTATAATGTTTTAACTTCGAATCTGCGGATATCTCCTTTTAACTCGTTTATCGTTTTTGTTTTTGGTTTGTTGTTGTTCTTTTTTTTTTGTTTTTTGTTTTTTTGTTTATTTGTATATATATTTTTTTTTTATAGTCATATCACTCCAAGCAAGGCATTTTATTGCCGGTGTTTTGCAGGGGGTTACATAGGAGGAAAGTTATGAGAAAGAGTGACAGATTATAGGGGGTGTCAGGAAGTGCGTAAGAGAAAATTGAGAATACTGATGAGAGTGGAATGAACGGAGAAAGGAGCATGAGAGAGAACATGCAGGTTAGTGAGATAGGAGATGACTATTGACTTTACATTTAAATTCTTGAGATTTTAGCAGTCGAGAAAGCAAGTAAATGGAAGGGAATTCCACGAGTGGGAAGTGCGAGAAAAAAAGCTGAGAGTAGAATTTGTGTTTAAAATTTATTGGTTTCACAGTAAAAGGGTGGGATCTATTTGCTAATCTTGTAGTTCGAGTAAATTTATATATAGGTGGCACCAGTTAGCTAAGTTCATCGGAGCAGAAACCGTGAAAGTATTTGTAGAAAAGACACAGTGAAGCCAAATTACGCCGGTGAGAAAGTGACTGTATCTTAGCTGCTAAGTCGGGAGCTATCCCATTGCAGATTCTCCGTTTTTGTCAAGGACACCTTGGTGAATAGCAGGAGCACCCGACCAGATATGGCAGCCGTATTCAATATATATATATATGCTTTTATCACATATATTTTAGTGGGGCACAAGCTAATTTTCATTCCGAAAATGCGGCGCAGAGCAAAAAACTTTGGCCGACTACTGCCTTAGGGTAAAAGTTTGCTTGGATAATAGCTTTCTCAGTTATATTTTATCCAAAGAAATCAACAACATCGTGTCGAACAACCTGGCAATTAATACTACCATTAAAAAACTTTACGATGAAAGCTCTCTCCTTTTCAACTCTTTTCAGAAAATAGAAAAAAATTAAGGCGGCGAACAGAGATAAGGACACTTGTGTTGAGTGTCAGCAAATCAAAAACAGAAAAAAGAGACACAAGACACCCCCCTGCCGAGATAAAAAAAAAAAAGTAATAGCGAGAAAAGAGTTACGTTCTAAATAGCGTGACGTAACAAGCAGTCAGCGTGTGACGTCACGACTGCAACCTGTTGACGTCACGGACGATCGCATTACGTCAACAACTGTGCCTCCGGCAGTGTCTTTAAAGGCAGGCAAAAATAGTATTAAAACGAAAATGAGATACCTTCGTTAAAAAGACAAAAACAAAAAAATAAATAAACGATGGCAGAATAGAAACAGGAAAAGAAATAAAGAATGAAAAAAGAAAAAATAATAAAAGAAAGAAAAAAATATTGAAAACAAGGAATATTTTAACTTCACAAAAGTAATTTATCATCGTGTATTTTGCCGGCACTCTAAAACTGTTTACAAAAACAGTCACAGAATCCAGAGTAATTCTGGTTTAATTTATTTTTAATTCCATATCTCTTCAGGCTGTTAACCCGTCAATGTTCTCCACAGATACCGTTTCTTTAATAACTATGAATTGCAATGACTTCTTTGGAAAAGGGCTTCCATTTTCCTCTGTTCCTTTTTTAATTCAAAAGACCTTCTAGACTAGCTGACGCCCAAAGCCAGAGAATCCAAGTAAACATAATATTTAACCCATAGTTGAAGTATATAGAGACGGATTCATAGCCTTCCTTTTTTAAAATCAATTCACCACAAGCAAAGTGACAATTCAACTAAGACTCAAGGGGCTACTGGAAGTGAAGAGAATGAGAAAACTTTAGTAGGAACCGAATAACCAATCTTAAACAGGAATTCATAAACCTCTACTCTTGTTCAATCAACCAAGGATGAGTGTGAATAGGTGTCCTATCTACTCCTGTTGAGAAATAAATAAATAGTTAATAAAAAGTCAGAGCTTAGGTAAAGATGCTAAAAGACCGGGGAGGAATATGAACCGGACGAAAGATATACCTAACTACTTGTATTGAGAAATAAATTTAAAAAATATTTTTAAAAATTCGGAGTGTAGGGGAAGATGACAAAAGATGTATGAACCGGATGATAGGTGGACCCATCTAGTCCTATTGAAAAATAAATAAATAAATAAACAAATAAATAAATAGAAAAAAAAATCAGTGTTTAGGTGACGATGTTAAAAGACAGGGGAGGTATATGAACGAGACGGTAGGTGTACCTCTCTACTCCTATTGAGAAATAAATATTTTTTAAAATTCAGACTTTAGGTGACGATGTTAAAAGACAGGGGAGGTATATGAACAAGACGGTAGGTGGACCTCTCTACTCCTATTGAGAAATAAATATTTTTAGAAATTCAGAGTTTAGGTGACGATGTTAAAAGATCGTGAAGGTATATGAACGAGACGGTAGGTGGACCTGTCTACTCCTATTGAGAAATAAATAAATAGCAAATAAAAATTCAGACTTTTGGTGAAGATGCTAAAAGACTGGGAGGAATGTGAACCAGACAATAAATGTACCTAACTACTTCTTTTGAGAAATATATAAATAAAAAGTAAATAAAATTCAGAGTTTAGGTGACTATGTTAAAAGACCGAAGGAGTGTGAACTGGAATAGAGGTGGACCTATCTACACCAATTGGAAAATAATTAAATATTAAATAAAAATTCAGATTTTAGGCGAAGATGTTTAAGTATAGAGTAGAAGCTGACTTTAGACCCGAACGGAAACCCAATCGTAAACAGGAAACGATTGATTAACCTCTACTTCTGTTTAAATTGCTGGGCAGGCTTGTGAACTGGACAATAGGAGGACCTATCTACTCCATTTGAGGAAAACATAAGTATATAAATTGTAAATATATTTTCCGAGTTTAGGCGGAAACGCTGGAAGTTTAAGTTTAGAGTTGAAGCAAACTTTAGAAGGAACCGGAAACTCAATCCTAAACAAAACAAGTGATAAACCTCTACTTAGGTTCAAAAGACTAGGGAGGTGTATTAACCGGACGATAGACGGACGTATCTACATCAGTTGAGAAAAATAAATAAATTGTAAATAAGATTTCAGAGTTTATGTGGAGACGTTAGAATTATAGAGCTAAATAAGACTTCAGAAGGAACCTCAGGAAATTTTCGTTAGAAACAAACTAAGAATATGTTGATCTGTTACGTAATATCAGCCCTAGTATATGGCAGTGATTGCTGGGTAATCTCATCACAGAGGAAGAAGTTACACTAGGTAACATAAATGTGGTTCTACTGAAGGATGCTGAGAATACCATGTACCGGACATGTGAGCAACGACGAAGTTTTAAAGAACATAGAAACAAAAAATACTCTGATACTTGACGTAAGAAATAAACAGTTGAACTTTTTAAATTACATAGTGAAGAAAGAGGTCTTAGAAAATTTGACACTAACGGGATATAATAAATGGTTGGTAGAATAGGGATTAGAAGAGTTAGAGAAAAGGTAAACACTCACTTTTTTTTTTAATCATATCACCCCGAGCAAGGCGGTAACGCCACTTATGTGCAAGGGGCTACATAGGAGTGAAAGGATTGGAAAAGAGGAAACCGGAAACCGCATCCTAAACAGGAAACAAGGGATGAACCTCTTCACCTGTTCAATAGACGTGGGTGGAGTGTGAACCGGTCGATAGTTTAGTCTATCTACTTCAATTGAAAAAAAAAGTGAGAAGATTGGAAAAGAGAAAACCGGAAACCGCATCCTAAACAGGAAACAAGGGATGAGCCTCTTCACCTGTTCAATAGACGTGGGTGGAGTGTGAACCGGTCGATAGTTTAGTCTATCTACTCCAATTGAAAAAAAAAGTGAGAAGATTGGAAAAGAGAATACCGGAAACCGCATCCTAAACAGGAAACAAGGGATGAGCCTCTTCACCTGTTCAATAGACGTGGGTGGAGTGTGAACCGGTCGATAGTCTAGTCTACTCCAATTGAAAAAAAAAGTGAGAAGATTGGAAAAGAGAAAACCGGAAACCGCATCCTAAACAGGAAACAAGGGATGAACCTCTTCACCTGTTCAATAGACGTGGATGGAGTGTGAACCGGTTGATAGCTTAGTCTATCTACTCCAATAGAAAAAAAATGAGAAGATTGGAAAAGAGAAAACCAGAAACTGCATCCTAAACAGGAAACAAGGGATGAGCCTCTTGACCTGTTCAATAGACGGGGGTGGAGTGTGAACCGGTCGATAGTTTAGTCTACTCCAATTGAAAAAAAAGTGAGAAGATTGGAAAAGAGAAAACCGGAAACCGCATCCTAAACAGGAAACAAGGGATGAGCCTCTTCACCTGTTCAATAGATGTGGGTGGAGTGTGAACCGGTCGATAGTTTAGTCTATCTACTCCAATTGAAAAAAAAAGTGAGAAGATTGGAAAAGAGAAAACCGGAAACCGCATCCTAAACAGGAAACAAGGGATGAGCTTCTTCACCTGTTCAATAGACGTGGATGGAGTGTGAACCGGTCATGACAAATTGGAAGCAATATTCACAGAAGAAAGCAGCTAATGAGCTTGTGTAAATGGTTGTCAGGACAGAGATTATGAGAGATGAAGAAAAGACAAAATTTACTGTACGTTACAAAAGAAAATTGTAGCCACACATTATTTTACAGTGTCTTCTCGTATTTCAGGGCTCTTTTTAAAAGTTTTCTTTGTAGCGGTTGATGCGTCTAGCCATTGTACCCTGTGCTACACCTGCATTAATTGTGATGCACACCATTTTTGGTCTTGTTCTCTTCCAATCAGAGATTTGTTTTAGTAAGGTGGGAATATTTTTCCTTTTCTTATACTAATATTCACCCAATCAATTAGTTAAGTGCCATACGTGATACAAGCTTTGGGCGATCAGGTATCGAAAGAGACATTACTGACTGGGTAGAAGATTATCTCGCAGTAGGTTGCCACTGCTTTCTGTGGTAGGCTGGTAGCAAGCCAAGGCTAGAGAACCCAGTCTGTCCTGTTATTTAACCCATAACTGGATGAAAGGGACGGATTAATACCTTTCCCAAGGGTATTTGTGCGTAAGTGAATGAAAGGAATTCAACTGGAATTCGAACTCGGCAACCCGATTTGTCGTCCCGAGTCGATATCCACTGCACCACAACGCACATACCCAATACGAAGCTAAAAAGCCACTCAGAATAGAGCTCTAATAGGAGAAAGAATCGTTTCACCCCAAGCAAGGCAGGACTACCACTGGTGTGCATGGGTTGACAGTGAGAGAGAAAAAAAGAAAAAGAAAATTCAAGTTACAGGGGATGTCGGAAAAAGTATAAGAGAAGCATGTGAATCGATAAAATTTAAGATGGCAATTAACGTTGCATTTAAACTTTTAGAGATTGCAGCTACTAAGGAAGCAAGCAAAAGGAAAGTGCTAGAAAAGAAACTGTAAAAGTAGAAGAAACATTTCACGATTTTGACGGTAAAAGGGTGAGACCTAGCTGCCAATCTAGTATCACGCGTAAATTTATGCGGTCAAGGAACCAGAGAAAGATGCACATTAAAGTAGTATCTATGAAAATACACGTAGAAAAGACAGAGGGAAGCCACATAAATTTGGTGAGAAAGTGACTGAAGGCGAGATGCCAAGCCAGGATCGGTTATATTGCAGATACTTCTTTTGAATCTTGTTGAGAACCTAAAGATCAATTGCAAGAGTCCCGACCAGATATGGTAAAATTATTAAATGTACGGACGAATGGTAAATTTATAAAAGTGCGAAATGGTTTCTGACGAGAAAAACTACTTGATTTGATGCAGTGACCCAACCTAGCATTAGATGTAGTTATAGATTCGATGTAGTCATTTCATTTGAGGTCGGTTGAGAGAGTGAGGCCAAAGAGGTGCATACTGGAATGTTTCTCTACGGTGATTAAAAGAGAGCAGTTTTGTTTTAGAGTCATTAAAATTTATGAGTTGTTTTTTTTTTTTAAGAACAGCAGTTTAGTTTACTTTGTCAGCTTTAGCAGATTTCCTATTGATTAAATGGTAGTTTCATCTGCATAGATTCCTATGTGCAAAGTGATTACATCAGGAAGATCATTGATGAAGATCAGAAAAGGCGTAGGACCTAGGATATAGCTTTGAGGGACGTTTAAATGGACGCAAGTATGAAAGGATCTGGCAGCTTGACGTTCAAATCGATTTTCATTTCACGATTAGAAAGGAACGATTAGATTAAGTCAGACAATCGTCCAGAAATATTGTAGCTGTGGAATTTGCAGAAAGGCGAGCATACCAAATCCTATCAAATGCTTTCGAGATATCAAAAGCAACACCTCGCTCTTAGCCGTTCTTATCAAGAGCCTGATATGTACATTCAGTGATGTATAAGCGGTAGACCTGGCGAAGCGGAAGCCATATTGTTTGTCAGATAGAAGGTTAGAAAATGTGCGATTCCTAACTATTACAGCATTGATAATAGCATCGAAAACCTTGCCAAAATGAGGTAAGAAACTGATAGGGCGAAATTTAGAGGGGCTAAAGGGTTCCCAGAATTCTTGAAAACAGGAACTACAGGGGAGGATTTTCAACAAGCAGGAGTTAAAATTATAAAGATATGGCGGATAGATCTCGATTGATTGATGTGAAGAGGTTAAAATTATTGTGATCGGGAAAGCATTCACATGGGTGTTTGTTCCACAGCGTAGCGATTCTTTAGAAGAAGCTGCTTGCGAAAAACGTTTCATTTTAATGTAATGTGGAAAGGATGAGTGTGATTCGACCCTGTTTACGAGTTAAGGTAAATTTTGGATGTAAAGGTCTGTACTGGTGGTACTAAAGAATGGAGCTCGTCTGAACGTTTTTCATGTAAACAGTGACAAAACAGACTAGGTTATGATAAGATTGTATCGTAATGTAAAAAAAAAGGAAAGAAAATAAGTCATCCACTACAAGGCAAGGTAAACGATTGTGTACTCTGAAAGTAAGAACTGAGGTGCTCTAGACCGGATATGACAGCAATACTCCAATTTTGATAAGGACGCTTGTAGCAATAAATCATGGCAGAAGTTTGGTACTTCTTGGGGCGGTACATGCAATACTGCGTTGATGACTAGATATTCTCTAAAGCTTTTATATGTACTACAGTAGCCATAACTATACTTTCGGCCCTGTTAATCTGCTGGATGTCTTTGCTCTTATTTGGCTGGGTTTGCGGTTTCTTTTGAGATTAACAAAGTATTTAAACAATAACAAGTTTCCTTGGGAAAAATGAATTATTTGAACTTATTTAAGATTGTCATCGGCTGAAGTTATATCCTTATCTTTAGTTTAAGAAAATATCAACACTTGTTGCATTATTTAATGATGAATATAAATCTCATAAGAAAAAATCACAATTGTCAAAATGTTAGACATTGGACCAGTTTACACGAGACACAAACGGCTAGATTAAATCTCGATCTTTCAACAGCAAGACTCATAAACAGAGTGTAAGTCTAGTTAAGCGCACGTCTGCATTAACAGATTTGGACACACTATCGGGTTTAAAAAGCAGGAACACACATGTAAACTGACTAGGGACACAAGCTATCTCTCCGCTTTCTCGTCAGAGGACGTCTAAGGAAAATCGGTGATTAATATTTGAATTCCAGACACTTTCCCGCAAAGAAACTTAAGAGCTGTAGCCTCCATCAGCCTTAGGAGGTCTATGGAACTTGAGAGCTGTGACATCCATACTCCTTACAAAGTCTACAGGACTTGTGAGCTGGAACGACCACATCCCTCAGGATATTTACTGGGTTTGAGGGCTCTGTAGGCCTACTCCATAGGCAGTCTACAAGACTTGAGAGTGGTGGCCTCCATACTACTTCTGGGGTCTACAGCATTTGAGAGCTGCGGCCACCATCTCCTCAAAAATTTTACAAAACTTGAGAACTATGGACACTATATTCTTAGGGGATCTACGATGTAGCCTTTATACTCTTCATTAAGTCAACAGGACCTGAGAGCAGTGCCCTCCATACTCCATAGGGGATCTACGGGATTGAAAGATGTAGCCTTTATATTCTTCAGTAGGTTAACAGGACATGAGAGCATTGCCTTCGATACAACTTAGAGGGTCTATGAGACTTGAGAGCTATGGCCACCATAGTCTTTTGGTGGTCTGTAGGATTTGAGAGCTGTATCTCCATTCTCCCTTGGGTATAAGCATATGAAAATTTAACCGCATGGTCCAGCTGAGCCAGATGGAAGATTGACGTTAGACAATATTCTCCTGTACAGTACCAAAGTTAGGCTTTACTACGGTTTATAATGTGATTAGACAGTTAATTGCATTTCACACAATTTTTCACTTTTAACATTGAGTCTTCTCCCCTGTCACGATGAACAGTTGTATTCTCAAAGAAGCCTCATACTTTTAACTTCTTCAAGTTCGCTCGAAACATCAAATGAAACACCTATATATATAATTATCACTAATGAAACTGGCAAAACATACACCTTGAGAAAGTACCTGATACATTCTTTCATTCAAGAATTTGATGCAATTTTTGCTTGGTCCTTCATCAATGATCTTTCTGGTTCACAAATATGCAGATGACATCACCATTTACTGCAAATATGCGGATGACACGAACACTTACTGCAAATATGCAGATGACATCACCATTTACTGCTAATATGCACATGACATCACCATTTACTGCTAATATGCAGATGACACCAATATTTACTGCAAATATGCAGATGACATCACCATTTACTGCTAATATGCAGATGACATCACCATTCACTGACGAACATTTACTGCAAATATGCAGATGACATCACCATTTACTGCTAATATGCAGATGACATCACCATTCACTGACGAACATTTACTGCAAATATGCAGATGACATCACCATTTACTGCTAATATGCAGATGACATCACCATTTACTGCAAATATGCAGATGACATCACCATTTACTGCAAATATGCAGATGACATCACCATTTACTGCTAATATGCAGATGACATCACCATTCACTGACGAACATTTACTGCAAATATGCAGATGACATCACCATTTACTGCTAATATGCAGATGACATCACCATTTACTGCAAATATGCAGATGACATCACCATTTACTGCTAATATGCAGATGACATCACCATTCACTGACGAACATTTACTGCAAATATGCATGTTTATGACAGATGACATCCACCATTTACTGCTTTAACATGCAGATGACATCACCATTTATCCAGCAAATATGCAGATGACACCAATATTTACTGCAAATATGCAGATGACATCACCATTTACTGCTAATATACAGATGACACCAACATTTACTCCCGTCCAAAAAAGAAACCTGTTTAGAGTGACAAAGTAAACTTCGCTGCTGCTCTTGGGAAGGACCTCCAATCTGTGATAGAGTGGGGTAAGAAGTGGCTCATAAATTTTAATGCTTCCAAAACGAGGCTGCTGTTCCTTAATCACCATAGAGAAACTTTTCTACCTACCATCAATAACGCTAGTCTCTCAGAAAACAACACATTGTTCCTCCTCGGTGTCACTCTCTCAACTGAACTCAGATGGCAAGACTACATTGAATCAATAGCTATAACTACCGCTAAGAAGGTAGGATCACTGTGTCGGTCCAGAATATTTTTCTCATCAGAATCCATTTTGCACATTTATAAATCTACCATTCGTCCATACAATCAATACTGTTGCCATATCTGGTCGGGGAAACTTGAGAATCTTGAGGTTCTCGACAAAATTCAAAGGAGGATCTGTATTATAACCGATCCTGGCCTAGCAGCCCTCCGTCAGTAACTTTCTCACCGACTTCCTTCTGTATTTCCTACAAATGTTTTAACCGCTTCTGCTCCAATGACCATCTTTTGCTGGAACCCCGACCACAGGAATTTACTTGTACTACTAGATTGGCAAATTGAAGCCACCCTTTTACAGTCAAATGTACAGTTCTACTCTAACAGTTCCTTTTCTTGCACATTACATTTGAAGAACTGAATACCATATACTTGCTTCCCTGATAGCTACATTCTCCAAAGGTTTAAATGCAACGTCAATTGTCATCTCCTATTTCCTTCATCTTTGTCTGATCCTTTCTTCAACATCTCCAATAACTTGTTCTCTCTTTTTTCTCTTTTAATACTACTATGCTTGGAGTGAAACAATTATTAAAAAAAGAGAATAAATAATGAATTATTGCTTCCATGTCTGAGCTGAAGCTCTGCGATCTTCACTTCTGGGTCTATCTATCTATCTATCTATCTATCTATCTATCTATCTATCTATCTGAACTTTGACACAAACTAGAACCTCGGAGGGAAAGGAAAAATATAGTAAAACTCTCATCTCATCTATGAATATTTAAAGTGAACCTTCTTCTGTTGAAACCTACCATTTGTAATCCTGTCTTTTGTTTCTTATCGATCACCAACCACTGGCACCGCTCGCCGAGAAACACAGAACTAAGCCAGACACTAGTAGATAACTAAAAAACTGAGCTTTGTCAAAAATAAATTATAAAAATTCAAGCGTGAAGGAATTACCTTTGCCAATCTTCCATATCTGTTGCGGAGAGATGCTGCTTAATTCTAAAATGATTTCTAGAAATACCTGACTTGATACCTGGGATCAATCTACGCCCTTAGAACCTGCTAGATGCTCACTATTAATCATGTCATCAGCATTTATATATTGTTTCAAATGGTTAGTGTTCTTCAACACGATGACTGGTTTTAACTCTCAACACTCTGTTCTTTGAACGTCTTTTGGCTCTCAATTTCACTTTAAACTTCAAGTGGAACTCATCTATACGATCCACCGCTAATGAGGCTGAAAACATCTACCCCTCCGGAACGTACTTGGTTCATTCTATTATACTTTATATTTACAAGGATTAAATCAAACCAAAAAATAGAAGTAAATTATTGCTGCAAGATCTTTACTTCCTACTATTGATGTACTTCAGAACGGTTTATGCAGTCCTGTAGTAGATTAAATCAAGAACCTAACTGGTGCATTTTCATCCTCACGGAAAAGACACTGAATTTTCGTATATCGTGATAACTGCAATCAAATACCAGCCCTAGAAGAACCTGATAGGAGATGCTCATTATCAATTATCGCATCTATCAATTTAGCATTTATTGTTTCGAATGACTATTATCCTTCATTCACGATCAATAGTTTCACCCTCAACAAGGGCAAATGGTTTGGTTTTATGTTGGGACTTCAATACAAACAGCACAGCAAACTAAACGCATTTATATATATATATATATATATATATATATATATATATATATATATATATATATAATATATATTAATCATATCACCCCAAGCAAGGCGAAAACGCCACTGATGCACAGGAGGCTACGTGAGAGTGAAAAGATTGGAAAAGAGAAAACCGGAAACCACATCCTAAACAGGAAACAAGGGATGAACCTCTTCACCTGTTCAATAGACGTGGGTGGAGTGTGAAACGGGCGATAGTTTAGTCTATCTACTCTAATTGAGAAAAATAAAAAATAAAATAAAAAAGAGTGAAAAGATTGGAAAAGAGAAAAACTGGAAACCACATCCTAACCAGGAAATAAGGGATGAGCCTCTTCACCTGTTCAATAGACGTGGGTGGAGTGTGAACCGGGCGATAGTTTATTCTATCTACTCCAATTGAAAAAATAAAATAAAATAAAATAAAAGAGTGAAAAGATTGGAAAAGAGAGAAACCGGAAACCACATCCTAACCAGGAAACAAGGGATGAGCCTCTTCACCTGTTTCAACTTAGTAAAAGTCGAAACGGCCTTTAAACCAACAATTTTGTAGAATTTAGTCCCAAAATTAAATGAATAAAAACAAATATGGTAGAATAAATTAGCAGAAAATTCAATCTTACCACGTGCGATCCACTGAAAGTTGAGAAAATTTCTAAAATCATACCAAATTTGCTCTGATTTTTCCAGTTTATGTCGGCTACCAGTAAATAAGCAGTGTGTTAGAGAGAGAGAGAGAGAGAGAGAGAGAGAGAGAGAGAGAAGCAAGTGTCCAGTAATCGGAGAGGGGGGAGAGAATGGCTGAATTCAAAGAGTAACGGACTTCAAAAAAAATATTTCATTGGAATGTGACACTAGCAGTATAACAGAAAACTTTAGATGTCGAAACGGCCTTTAAACCAACAATTTAATATACGATCAATTACTAAAAATACTGAAAAAAATGTACCACTCTATGTAAAGAAGTGTACCCTGGGCTGGCGCTGCACGACCCTCATTTCCTAGCCTCGATGAAGTTCAGAAGAGTTTATGTAATCCTGTAGAAAAAACAAACTAATGATCTTCCATCCTCACCGAGAAAACCTTGAATTTTCGTCTATTATGATAACTGCGATCAAATATCGGCCCTAAAACCTGATAGGAAATTCTCATTATTAATTATCGCATCTATATATTAAGCATTCATTATTTCGAAAGAGCAGTATCGTCCAGTCGCGATGAATAGTTACACCCTCAACGAAGGCTTATGTTTTGAATTTCTCTTAAGTCTAGATTTCAATGCAAAATAGTAAATTGAACGCATTTATATACGATCCATCTCTAAGAAAAACGGTCGGCACTTTGTACCGTTCCAGAAAGTATTTGTCTCCTTCTAATGTGCTTTATCTCTACAAAAGACTAATAAATGAAGTAGGGTAACCATACGTGGGCTACAATTGCGTAATGTTCACTTGGAACCTTGACAGAGCTCAAAAGACTTCACAGTCTTTCAGTGGATATTCACATTCAATGCCTCGGAAACCAAACTAGTAACTTTCCCTAATCACTGAGCAGACGCTAAAATTTCGTCTATGGTGATGAACTGACTGAAATAGATACATATTAAAAGAATGTGATAGATAGATAGATAGATAGATAGATAGATAGATAGATAGATAGATAGATATGAACAGACTGATAGATAGATAGATAGATAGATAGATAGCCAGCCTAATGGATTATTACTTGCAATTAGAAATTGTAGAACTGGGTTCGAACTATTCACTCACGCACCAATGGGAAAGGCATAAATCTATCTTTGCTACACGGCCTTCTATCTAGAAAAATATTTACCTCCAAAAAATTAGTAATTGTTAAAGTCTTATTCTTACAATCCGAAAATATTTGTCGTCTTTAAATAAACTACGGTTGACAAGGGTTGATAAACAGTGCATTACAAAAATCTATATATTGCGTTAGCCAAAAAGTTTTGGCTTTATTAAGTAGAAAATTTACTTAACAATCGAACGAGCTTTTTGTCTTACCTATTATTCTCTTAATTCGTCACTTTCTTTAATGAAATCTTAAGTTTTTTATTATTCACTGTCTCATCAATATCTTGCCTTCAGAAAAAATTAATGTGTTCATATGTGTCAAAAGACCAACATAGATGTCGATGTGCTTAACTTATTTCCCTAATTAAAAGAAACATTCACATAAACCATTACCCCATTTTTTTTAATAAAATCACGATTCCCGTAAAAGCATTTTTTCTCTCCCTTGACTACAACATCAATAAAAAGCAAAACACTGAAAATCTTACGAAAATTTCGGATTATTGAAACAGGAAGTTATACAAATATGCACAGTAGATGAAGTGAAAATAGGCTGGGTTTATTTCTGACAAGATGGGGGCGAACTTGATGTCAAAATAAGCGGAAATCATCGTTAAGTGTTGACTCAGGCGGATAAAAGCAAGACTAACACTAATTACCTCCCCTTTCATCAAACGTCGCACATTTCCATCTGCAACAACAAAATATAAAAAGCAGGAGCAGTGACCACAACATTTACGTTGATCAATGCTCTGATGTGGTTGATGATGATGCATGACCAAATGATGGGTAAATATTTGGCCAAAAAATGTCGAATGTGCATACATTGCTCGAGCAACGCGAAGCAGATTTGTGGAATAACAAAGATGAACAGACTGAACATAGATAGATAGATAGATAGATAGATAGATAGATAGATAGATAGATAGATAGATAGATAGATATGAACAGACTGAAATAGATAGATAGATAGATAGATAGATAGATAGATAGATAGATATGAAGATATGAACAGACTGAAATAGATAGATAGATAGATAGATAGATAGATAGATAGATAGATAGATAGATATGAACAGACTAGAAATAGATAGATAGATAGATAGATAGATAGATAGATAGATAGATAGATAGATAGATAGATGGATGGATGGATGGATGGATGGATAGATGGATGGATGACCATGTCATGACAATTAGATCTTCCATTTGGTCCAATAGTGGTGGCCGCGCAACGTGCCATATAGTCTACAAAGTGCTGATTTAAATTGATCTAACTACGTCACTATTCTGTCTACAATTGATTTTTGTCTGTTGAATGTAACTACAAGGAATTTAAAGAAATCAGTAACATTTCAAATACATGCCCAACTTGGTTTTAAATCTGAAAGTGAAAAGTCCCAATCATTATATAATTTGCTTTTGAATACTTTCAACGCATGGTGGGGAGTTATCTTGTTGAAAGAAGCCATCAACACCTGGCAATATCACGAACATGAATGGATGCAAATGAACTACAATAAATTTTGTTGTCCTCACTATCGTCATCATCTTTCCTATGACCAGATATAATCACAGAATCGCTGAGCACCTGAACATCTGACCAAATCCTTCCAAATATCTTAGTTGTAGCGTGTCTTGGATATTTAAACTTGACAGAGCTCATGCCTCTCTTCGTCAAACCACACCTGATGCCATTCAACGTGAAGGCCTGCCTTGATCAAAGACACGTGGCTATTTATTCTAATGGTCGGAACCCTCTATCCTGATCGTCTTGGAAACCCTCTGATCAACGATGCCGTGTTATCACCATATATATTTATGGAACCCAGTGTGGCCAGGATTCTGTATGGTAGACAACTGAATCTGGATATCGAACATTTAAACAAGAATTTCCAGATTTCAGAAATGTCTATTGGTATCCAGGATTCTTTTTTGCGTCTCAACAGACGCAAGAAAGACTTCCTATTTAGGTAGCTTTTGAAACAAAAGTAAGTTTCACACTTTAAGCTCAGGATGACGATACACAGAGTTAACATTTGATTAATGTTTTGTCAGCTGTGTTAAGATTTAGACATACATACAAATACAAACGCGTTTTTTTTTGGGGGGGGGGTTGAGTGTATATAGTTTTACCATGAAATAACCTGTAAAT
>JBBBDQ010002100.1:737500-897500 GCA_037127315.1 Ascarosepion bandense
CTAAATTCGGCGCTAAAGACTACTGGCGACTCTGTAAAAGAGTACTTAACAAGAGCAAGTCCACAATACCCCCGCTAATCAACAAATTTGAGGTCCTCACCTCCCCAGCAGATAAGGCTGAATGCTTTGCCCGCAGATTCTCGAACAATTCGAGTCTGGACTCATCTGGAGTTTTTACACCCGACTTCTCACCTAGAACGAGACACAACTGAATGATGTCCACATTACACCTTCGCTTATCTCTAAGATAATCTTAAAACTTGACCCTCACAAAGCGAGCGGTGGTGACGGAATCCCAACCATAGTCTTAAAGAAATGTGCCCCTGAACTCTCCTCTGTCCTTTCTAAGCTCTACAACCTCTGCCTATCTGCTTCCTGCTTTCATGCCTGTTGGAAATCTTCCTCTGTAGTTCCTATATTTAAAAACACTGGAGAACCCTCTGACCCTGCAAATTACCGCCCTATCAGCCTTCTTCCGATCTTTGGCAAAGTGTTCGAAGCCATTATCAACGCCGAGGTGGTTCAGCATCTCACAGCACACAGGCTCCTCTCGGACAAGCAATATGGTTTCCGCTTCACCAGGTTTACTGCTGATATGCTAACGATCATCACCGAGTACATATACCAGGCACTCGACAGGAATGGCGAAGCATTGGATATATCTAAGGCGTTCGACAGAGTTTGGCATGCTGGCCTTCTATGTAAACTGCGGAGCTATGGTATAACTGGACATTTGTTTCAACGAATCCAGTCATTCCTATCTAACCGCACAATGAAGGTGGTATTAAACGGACATGCCTCCCAGAACTACCATACAAACGCAGGTGTCCCCCAAGGCTCCATCTTAGGTTCTACACTCTTCCTGATATACATTAATGATCTCTCTGATTCCATAAGAGCCCAAATAGGTTTGTACGCCGATGACACCACAGTTTAGTCTCGCCTCCTACAAAAATCTGGTGTAGGCGTCAAAGCTAACCTCGCAGCCGAGATTGAAAAAGACCTCCAATCCATATTGGACTGGGGTAAGAAATGGCTCGTAAATTTTAATGCTTCTAAAACGAAGCTACTATCAATTAACCATCATCGACAATCTCACCTACCTCCCATTAGCATGGACCAGGCTTGCCTCCCAGAGAGTAAAACACTACGCCTCCTTGGTCTCACACTTTCAGCGGACCTCAAATGGAATGATTATATCGAATCCATTGCTAAATCCGCTGCTATGCAAGTCGGTTCTCTGTGTAGGGCCCAAAATTTTTTTTCGTCTAAATCTATCCTGCACATATATAAATCTACCATCCGCCCGTGCATTGAATACTGCTGCCATATCTGGTCGGGTGCCCCTGCTATTCTCCTCGGGCTTCTCGATAAGGTTCAGAGGAGGGTTGGTAATGTGATAGATACCGACTTGGCAGACCGCCTGCAGTCTCTCTCCCACAGGCGCGACGTGGCTTCCCTGTGTTTCTTCTATAAATACTTTCACGGCTTCTGCTCCGATGAACTTAGATCACTGGTGCCCCCTAAATACGAATTTGCACGAGATACTAGATTAGCAACTAGATCCCACCCCTTTACAGTGAAACCGATAAAATGCAACCGTAACTTCTACTCCAACAGTTTCTTTCCTCGCACTTCCCGATTGTGGAATTCTCTTCCACGCGATTGCTTCCCCGACGGCTACAATCTCCAGGAGTTTAAATGTAAGGTCAATAGACACCTCCTAACACACTAACCTGCTCCCATTCTATCAAACACTCTTCCCATCTGCCCAACCCTCATCCTCGGTATCTTCCTCCTGACATTCCCTATGTCTAACCACTCCTTCTCTTTACCTTCCCCTATGTAGCCCCATGCGCAATAGTGGCAGTGGAATGCCTTGCTTGGGGTGAAATGATTAAAAAAAAATTATTAACAAAAGAACCATTCTATTTTCAATTTTCATTTACAATTATTCACTTGGCAATAAATACTAAAATATAATATGAAATACATCATTTTTTAAAAACACTGGGGTGGCCTTATAATTATATAGATTCTCTGTATTGATCTCTTAATTAACATCCTGTCCTATTCAAATCTCGACTCTTTATTAAACACTATCCCATAAATGTCTTTGTTCGGGGAAAAAGCATAGGTTCATTAGCGTCTTGTGACCTATATGTTTCGGCTTTAAATAACGAATAGTTGATAAGCTGTAAAAAAAAAAAAACAATTCTGTCAATCAATCAGTCACATGACTGCTGAAGAATAGTAAAATATTTTCAAAATATTTTCTTCAAAAAGACTGTCAATTATTTCAATACGCTTACATACAAATTGTAGTGCAGTGGATATCGACTTGGAACGAGAAATCGGGAAGCCGAGTTCGAATTCCAGTTGAATTCCTTGCATTCATTTACGCGCAAATACTCTTGGGAAAGATATTAATTCGTCTCTTCCCTCCAGTTATGGGTTAAATAACATGACAGATTGGGTTCTATAGCTTTGGTCGGTAACCAGTCTACTGCAGAAAATAAAGGCAATCTACTGCGAGATAATCTTCTGCCCAATCAATCATGTCTCTTTCGAGACATGATCGCCCAAGCGTGTAGCACGTGTGGCACTTAACTGACTAAATGTACATTATTGTCATATAATTTGCCTCGACTAAATAAAGCAGTAATTTCAAAGAATATAAATAATCCTTGTCCTGTTAAAGTTCCTTCGCAGACGAGTCCTACATCCGTCAGCAAAGCCTCTGATCGGGAGATTGGAGGTTTTCAGGAGCGTCGAACTACATAACACTCTGAGAGTATAAAAATACATTTTTATAATAAGAATGCCAGCAATACATTTTGATATAAAATATTACCAAGAATACATATTTGTAGTGAAATTACTAACAATAGACATTAATGGTAAAATTACCAACAGTACTTATTTATATTAAAATTACCAACAATTCAATTTTAAAGCAAAATGACAAGCAATACATTTATCTCCAAAAGACATACAATTTTTTCACTGCCATATTTCTGCACTAATTTCTTTGTTTTTAACTCAATTTTCCTGTTTCTTAATACTTTGCTTAGCGTTTGGAAGGCATATTTCACTACTCAAATACGTCTTCGGATAATGATGTCACATTTTATTCATCTGTTAAAATATCTTCAAAATGTATTCTTTGCTGATTTGATTTTTACACCCATAATTGGCAGCTCGCATCTTGGTCTGTTTCTCTTAATGGCAACCATGTATTTTGTCTTCTTACAATTAATGATTAATCTTTATGGTAATCTACATTAGATATTAAGAAAAAAAATTGACACATGACTACCACAGTTTCTAACAACTGTCCACAAAAATTATTAATTATCAATATCAAGAAATATAAAAGCGACGTAGTCTTACTGAATTCTGTTGTCGGGATATACAGCTCGCTTCCGGCTCATTCTCAGTAACTCTTTTTCTACTTCTTCTGCCTCTCAGTATTTAAGCTATTTGAACGATTCTGGACGATTCTGGACGATTTGGACGATTCATATTCTGGAGAGGAGAATTCATCTCACAACTTTCTCTCACTACACCAAGACTAGCTATCGCTCTACAGTATGTATTTATTGAGTTCAGTTTACTCTGGCACAAAGCTATACTTCAGAATTTCTTTAATGTTATCATTATTTATTTTATCTACACTACCGTCCATAATTATTAGGCCACCCCAGTTTTTAAAAATTATGATGTATTTCATACTATTTTTTAGTATTTATTGCTAAGTGAATAATTCTAAATGAAAATAGAATGGTTCTTTTGTTAATATTACTTTGCAAAATTTTACAAGGCAGCCAGGAAGCCTATGCTTCGGCGAGCCAATAAGAAGAAGAGACTAGCATGGGGAAGGGAGCACAAAAACTGGACACCAGAACAGTTCATTTGATACGCATATTATTGTGCAGTATTAAAAAAGAACCATTCTATTTTCATTCAGAATTATCCACTTGGCAATAAATACTAAAACTAGTATGAAATACATCTTTTCTTTTAAAAAACTGGAGTGGCTTAATAATTATGGCCGGTAGTGTACATTCAGTACTAATGCTTTCATTTTTTATGCTATTATCATAATGTTTTAGCCATTTTTCTCGTCTGCTTTCTTCAGGAGTCTGTCGATCCGGCTAATAACAACAAAGATGAAGACATTAGTCCGAATATAAATAATATAAATAAAGCTATATGAGCTGATGAAGATAAGTTTTCCTTACAACCACAATATAACACATTTACCCATGAGTGATAACAGACAATAGACAAAGACATATACAATTGTTTGATAAAAAAACATTGTATCTATATATGCGCGGAACAAGTATGTGACAAATGGAGATGTCGAAATCAAAGTAGATAGCAAAAGAGATACACACTATCATATTTGAAAAAGTGAAGTGAATTAGGGTCTTATTTAATAGTGGGCTTGGCCATGTCTTGCGTCAGCGATTTTGCCTTGGCCATAACAATCAAAAGAAATAGGTGATTTCGAAATACACGCCCTATCGATGAAATGAACAATTAGCTCCAACTTACCAGGTGATTTCATTTTTGCACCTCTAACCAGGATGTCGGCTAATGTATTTCTTATTCTTTGAAATGTATAGAATTTATAATTGAGTTAAGGGTAGACATTTAAGATTTACAGCTACGACAGCAGGAGATCTGATAATGGCTTGCGAAACCAGCTTATGAATTATTGTTGTTTTTTTATATCAGTAAAAAGGGCAGCCCAAAATGCCAAATACAGGTCGGGGATACCAGAATCAAGCAGGTACAAAAATTTAAATACCCGGGAAGCGTTAAAACAGAAGACGGAAAGTGCGATACAGGGATCCGAATTGGCATGGCGAAGGAAGCATTCCAGAAGTTGAGTAAAGTATTAAGAAACAGGACAATTTCGCTAGAAACTAGGAAGAGAGTACTCAATTGCTACGTGCTGTCTGTCCTTCAATATGGCAGTGAATTCTGGACAATACCATCAAAGATGAAGAAAAAACTTGAAGCAACTGAAATGTGGTTCTACAGAAGGATGCTGCGAATATCATGGATCGAGCATGTGAGCAACGATGAGGTCTTGAAAATGATGGAAACAAAAAGGAAATTAATACTGAGCATCAGGAAGAGATAGATGAAGTTCCTGTGACATGCAATGAGGAAGGAGGGCTTGGAAAATCTGATGCTAACAGGCTAGATAGAAGGAAAAAGAGACAGAGGAAAGCAACAGATAACATATTTGAAGGGCCTAATCAGGTGGATGACGGAACGAGGGTTGCATGGTGTAACAGGAGAAGGCGTGCTCAGAGCCACCAGGGATAGGGAAAAGTGGAAGGCCATGATCGCCTACGTCCTGAAGGGACAAGGCACATAGAAGAAGAAGTTGCTATTGTCAGCATTCGCTCGCATCCGATCATTAGGATCGCCACCCATTCTCCCTTTTCCTTTTCTCTACCCCGGTGGCATTGAGGAAGGTTGTTGAGAATCAGAGTTTGATGAGACCATTTACATGAATATGATTTTGGTGGACAACTCTACGCGACGGAGAAAACCAATCAGTTGACCAGAAGCGCCTCTCCCGCGCTTCAAAGGGGACTGACGGAGGCGAAATTCGACAATGTCGGGCTGTTGGATGCTAACTTGGTCATAGTTTTCTTTTGTTACGCTAGCCCGACTGATACTACACTCTTCTGCCGATTTAGTTGTTGAGATCGTGTAGATCTTTGCCTATTCCTCTGTTGGGGTCTTCGTGGGGTTGGTCGTATTCAGTCTAGTCTTTCCTATTTGACCTTGCCACAATGGGTTACCGTACAGGAGTTGGAACTCCATACGGCTTCGTGCTTGCGATCACAGTGACAAATAAGAACCCTACCATGACAAGTGTTAAGAAGTGTTAATAGGTTTGCTACTTCTACGATGTTAAGAAGTAGCAAACCTATCTAGCCTCATGGAAACACGTATAAAACTGTTTTGTTTTTAAAAACTAGCAATTATCAGTGAGACAATTTTAACATCCAACTTAGTCTGCTGCTTTCAGTTTCGCAAAAATGATATTCATCTCTTCTCCCGGCTATGGATTAAATAACATAGTAGATTGCGTTCTCTAGCTAACAGAGAACTACCCCGAATTAAAAAAAAAACTATAGGGAAGACAACAGGAAACCACTCTAATATCTTTTTTAGAAAGTCTTAACAATTCACAGCTAATGAAAAGGTAGTCTGTGGAGAGCCATGGTCGCCTACGTCCTGAAAAGATATCGCATTAAAAACATATGTGTATTGTAATGGTTATAGGGGTCAAATTTGCGAGTTGAGTTCAATTTCTAGCCGAAACTATATTTCCCAGTTCACACTAATGACCTTGGAAAAGGAATAAATGTTTTCGCCTCGATTACCAACTAATATTTAAATAGCCGGATTGACTGAACTCGTTAGTTTTGGGTGATAGTTACTTAAAAACAAACTGTGGAGAGGACAACGAAAAATCATTCAATTATTTTCTCAATAAGTTTTGACATGTATTCAAGAAGCTAGTAGAGATCAACCATTGCCTTCATCCGGAAGCGACGTCATTTTAGGGATAGATATAAGGGGTCAGATAAAAAAAAAATATCAGAGCTAAAGTACAAAAGTGGAGTCGCTATGCATAGATTAACCTTGAACTCTGTCGTGCATACAAATTAAATTATAAAGTTCTCGCTCACTTCCCTTGTTTATAGCAATACTTAGATGAGAAGTGTGTGGAGTGTGGTTGTCTCAATACGCTACAGAGGTTCCATCATGAGCATGGCTTGTGCAGCAGTTTCGGGCTATATTTCCCAGATCCCTAATTGACCCTACTCCCCCACCGAAGCGAGTTGTGACACAAGATCAGTTTTTAACGTGGGGAACCTGAGCGCGTATACTAAGGCCATTGGTCAAAGATTACCAAGCCCCCGCTTACGCGGTAACTGGGTACAAAGCTTGTCTTAGCTGGTCATTCTTCCAGACGGCTGGTGAGCAGGAAGTGAGTATCCGAGAACAGATACTACACTTTGATCTTGACCGGCGGTCCGCAGAGATTCCCCAGATCTGACAACCACTATATTCACCATATCTTGCCTCGTGAAACTTTTTCTTATACAAAAATCAAATCCCACTTGAAAGATGGCAGATCACAAATCTTCGAGGAAATCCAAGAGAATGCGATGAAGCAACTGATCTCCACCCCTAAATAGATAGATAGATAGATAGATAGATAGATAGATAGAAACAAACAAACAAACAAACAAACAAACAAACTAAGATAGATAGATAGATAGATAGTTAGATAGATAGATAGATAGATAGATAGATAGATAGAAGCAGACTGAGACAGATAAAGAGAGAGATTTTATAGTTGAGCCGGTATATGCAGGGAGTACAGTGAAAATTAGTATTGCCTGTGGCAGCAACCAGCAGATATTTCTCGACATGAAGCTTTGGTAGTGAATGGAAATAATACAGTATTCCATGTTAATTAAATGTCAATATTTTTATATAGAAAAAGAAACAAAATCCTAAGTGAATTGAATCTAGCCGGATCTTAGAATATTCAACGAAAGCAGAGACATCGTGTTCTGAGTGCTATCAATTACAAATTAACTAATTATTTTAACGCATTCCAAAACAAATGCGTTCAATTTACATTATGATTTTCTTCTTCTTCTTCTTCTTCTTCTTCTTCTTCTTTTGAGATGCAAACACCTGGCGCTGACGCCTGCAACAAACAGCAATGTTTTCCAACATCTGCTTCACACATTTCCGTTCGAACGCTGTCGTCATTTTTTGTTTGGTTGCTGCGTAAAGAAATTCGAAAAATAAACATGGCGGCCGTCGACGCCAAGTTTAATGGCGTCTAACTTCTTCCGCGCTTTTACGACTTATTTACATTGTGCCGAAAGCAAAGCAAAAAAAAAAAAAAAAAAAAGCGCTCCGGTCTCAATTTCGCTGTTTGAAAAATAACAATGCATATTTCACTGCAGGTTTTGCCTCTGAAGAATTCGTTCAAGTTGTTTCTGTAACTGAACTCTTAGACATTGTGTTTTCGAACACATTCTCGTTTTCAGTGCTTTGGAGGGAAAAGATACAATTTTAATGGCAGCCGTTTATATTTATTTGTTTGTTTAGTTCGTTATTTTGGCTTTTTATTTTATTTTTATTACGTTTTTAAAACTAAGTGGGATTTCTCCGGTTTTTTATTTTATTTTATTTTTTGGGTTTTGTGTTCATTCAATAACTTTTACTTACTTTTCTTATTATTTGCATTTGAATATTCCTACTTTATACTCTACAGGTTTCTCCCTTCTATATTCATTATCTTTATACTGGAGAAATGGTCTAAGATTCCTTTCCAAATTCATGCTCGTTGAAATTCGTTACTATGTAAACAGAAAAATGAAGACAGTCTTATTCTTCAAACTGGTAAACATTTAAGAATTAGATTTATGTTTAGGGCGTTTACCGTAGTGATATTTAGCAGACAAATTATGTTCGAACCCTCTTTGGTACTTGCTCGAAATGGCCTAAAATGAAATGAAGTTAAGTTGAGTAGTATAAGTGTGTTAAAGTCATCCAGAACTGGTCAGAAATCGCTTACATACGGATAGAAATTTGAGTAAGCATACCAAAATAAGGCGTAAGGTAAATATGGATGTCCTTGCCTGATTTATTCAACACTTACAGCAATGAGATCTAGAGACCCTACCAGGATTTTTTATCAGTGGGCTCAATCTTAACACCATAAGATACGCAGATGACATGGTGTTGATAATAGATATAGAAATAAAACTAGAGAACCTACTAGACAATGTAGTAAAATAAAGCGAGAAGAAAGGACTAACCAACAATTGTAATAAAGCAGAATGTATGGTTGTCAGTAAGATCAAAACCATGAATTAGAGCTGTCAAAGTAAAACAAATACATAGCTTAAATATTTTGGAAATGCGTGACAAGATTAAAGACCTATATCGTTAGTGAAACCCCATTTACAGCAGGTTTCAAACTAAATCATGTAACAACGCATTCTGATTGGCTAAAAATAAAAATAAAAATATATAAATTACGTGTTTTCAACGACGTCCGATTTGTACCGATCCGGTTTGTGACCCTAATGAAAACAATATTTGCGCCAAGTCAATTGGAGCCAATCACGTGACGCATGTTTTGTATATAAGCGACACTTAAACGAACAAAAGATACAGAGCTTGGAAAATTACAACCCAAAGCTAAGACCACACCTGTCATCATTTTCATATTTAGGCTATGTGCGTTGTGGTCCAGTGGATATCGGCTCGGAACGAGAAACCGGAGAGCTGAGTTCGAATTCCAGTTGAATCCATTGTATTCACTTACGCGCAAATACTCTTGGGAAAGGTATTAATCCGTCTCTTCCTTCCAGTTATGGGTTAAATAGCAGGACAGATTGGGTTCTATAGCCTTGGTCGGCAACCAGTCTACCGCAGAAAGCAATGGTAAGCTACTGAGGGATAATCTTCTGCCCAGTCAGTCATGTCTCTTTCGAGACTTGATCGCCCAAGCGTGTATCATGTATGGCACTTAACTGACTGACTGACTGACTGACTGTTAAACATTTCTTTTAGCATCAAACCCAGTCTGTAATATATTCTTCAACTTAAGCAAGCTACTTTATAACAAGCAAATCAAAGGCCAAATAATTGATCAAAGAAAGACAACCCAGTGAACACAAAGTAAGTCAACAACATCATCACAATATTTTACAAATTCGAACTGTTTAAATTTTACATAAACAATAATATTGTAATATACTTTCTCATTTTCATACAAATAATACAACAAATCCTTTCTAACCACAACTTTGTTAACACTGCAAGACAAACATACAAAGACATTAAAACAATTTACACTAGCTATTCACCAAATGTTTGTACCCTATTTTTGTTATCCAAATATTTATTTTTTATTGTTGAGTCAATAGTTTTGTTTTGAACTTTATTATTCTCTTACTGATGATTATTTCGTTACATCGTGTTAATATAAGTGAAATAGGGTGTTAGCAAACCTTTACAACTTTGCGAAAGGATAGAGAATGTGACGCCGAAATCCGAAGGGGCATTGGAATAGCAAATAACGCCTTCCAAAGTCTAGACAAAGTACTAAGAAACAGAAAAAATTGTTATAAATAAATAAAAGATTACTGAACTGCTATGTTCAGTAATCATATAAAAGCGTTGTTTAGATTCAGTGACTTGACCCAAAGAGTTCTGAATTCAATACCTAGCTACAGCAGGAATGAAAAAAAATCTTATTTGAATTAGTTGGGGATAACTGAGACATCTGGTAGAGACATGACCCATCGAACGAGAACAAGCTACCTCGGTAAACGAAATAAAGGATTCAGTCATTCTTACATGAATCTGCATCTCTCTCTCTCTCTCTCTCTCTCTCTCTCTTTCTCTCTCTCTCTCTCCTAAACCCACTTAGCTATCTTTTCTTTCTCTACCGTTCCTCTTCCTCTCCTGACTGTTCCATGCTAGACAGCATTTCTGACAATATAAACACGGCCATTTCCTCTCATACGTTCGCTAATTTATTTGTGTTCGGTAACATTAATACTACTCATGCTAAATGACTGTAAAATAGAACTTGCTGGTATCCATACCATGAACCCATGAACTTTTCAATCACTCAGTCTCTCACGTAAGTGGTGGATTTTCCCACGCGTTTCCCAAGTAACTCTGACGGAGTCGCCTCTCAGCTAGATATTTGCCTCACTTCTATCTCTGATCCTTGCCATACTCTACAACTATGTCCTCTTCGCAACTCCACATTACCGTGATTTCTGTTAATATCTCCTTCCGCTCTCCGTTCTTCCAGGAACTTTCTACCAGCAGAATATCTTACTGATATGAAAGAGTGGAACGGGAGGCGTTCCACGACTTTCTATGGGATGCCCATTGGAAGTTTTTAGTCTCTTTGTTGAAGACTGCGCCTCTGAGGTCTCCTCCTGTGTGAAAGTTGGCATCGATGCTTTCATCCCTACCAGGAAGTTCCGTCTTTAGCCACATTCCTCCCTTGGTTCTCTCCTGCATTGCTTGGCTGCCATTGGCCTTCTTTCGACTTTACCGGTGACGTGTCTGACTATAAAAGGCGCTTTTTTGTCTCTGTCCACAATGAATGCCAGCGTGTCCTAAATGATGCCAAGCTGTTGTTTGCTAATAGAATGAAGCATCCCGCAAGTTTGGTTCTAAGGGCGGTCTTTCTGAATGGGCATGCTTCCAAATCCTTTCATGTGAACGCAGGTGTCCCTCATGGCTCTATCCTAGGTCCTACGCTTTTCCTGATATTCATAAATGATATTCGTGATGTAATCAGTTCCCAAGTAGACATCTATGCAGACGACACCACCATTTACTCCCTTTTCAATATAAAATCTTCCAGGGTTGACAAAGTAAAACCTCGCTTTTGCTTTTGGAAAGAACCTCTAATTTGTTATGGATTGGGGTAAGAAATGGCTCGTAAATTTTAATGCCCCCAAAACAAAGCTGCTCTCCTTTAACCACCATAGAAAAGCTTTTTTACCTTCCATCAATATGGATCAGGCTAGTTTCCCTGAAAGCAATACACCTCCTCGGCCTCACACGCTTTGCCATATCTGGTCGGGTGCTCCTGCTATACATCTTGAGATTCTCAACAAAATCCAGGGGAGGATCTGTAATGTAATCGTTCCCTATTTAGCAGTTCGCCTTCAGTCACTTTCTTACCGACTGGATATGGCTTCCCTCTAGCTTTTCTGCAGATATTTTTACGGCTTCTACTCTAGCGACCTTTATTCCATAGTGCCCTGCCCTCACGAATTTACTAGTGCAACAAAATTGGCAAAATCTTTTACCATCAAAATAGGTAAATGTAACCGTTACTTCTTCTTTAGTGGTTTCTTTTCTCGCACTTACCACCTGTGAAACTCCACTCCCTATGCTTGCTTCTCTGATAGCTACAATCTCCAAAGGTTTAAGTGCAATGTCAATTGTCATCTATCTCCTTGACTCCCACCCCTCTCTTCCCCATTCTTCATCATTCCCCGTACCGGTTTTTTCTTTTCTCTCTTCCCCCTCCTCTCTCTGTAACCCCCTGCACACCATTGAGTGAAACGATCATAAAAAAGTGCTAAATTCTAATCCCCTGAAGAAGATCGGACATACAACGACCGAAATGTCGTGAATATGGCAACAAAGATGCAGACAACCGTCCGAACAATGTAAATATGTTAAATAATAAAGACACTCATAATTAACATCAGAAAGAGATGGTTGAAATTTCTATGGCACGTAATAAGGAAAGAAGGTTTAAAAAATTTGACATTCACAGGACATATTGAACGTAAGAGGGACAGGAGAAACAAGCATAACCTACTTAACGAGCTTGTGCAAATGGATGGCAGAACAGGGTGAAGGAGATATAACAAAAAGACAAAAATTACTAAAAGCTACAAAGGGTAGAAAATTGTAGTGGGCTACGATCGTTAACATCCTGAAGAGGCATAGCATATAGAGAAGATAATGAAACTGAACACAGGATATGTCCGGCTAGGGGTAGTTTTGTTTCACACCACAAGGTCCTACAAAATATAACCTGAGAACCTGATTCATGTTCTTAAATAGCATCGCCATTTTTCGTTTGGCCAATTTTGTTTTGAGAGGAATCTTTTGGCTTAGCTGCAAAGGATGCCCAACCACACTTCACGTTACATTTTTTAGAGATGCTCAGTGTCAAGTCTCTTGATCGCTTCAACACTGCGTCTTTTTTGGCCTCACATCTTCCACTGATATAAAGTGGAGTAATTAAATGGAATGAATTGCTAGGGTTGCCCTTAGTTGGTTCACAGTATCACGCCAATCAATTCTTCTCATCAGAATCCATCTAGGATATTTACAAATTTTGTCCGTGCATTAAATATTGTTGCCATATCTAGCCTGGTACACCTATATATCTCGAGATTCTTGACAAAATTCAAAGAAGGGTGTGTAGTATTATCGGTCCGGGTCTTGATTTCATTCATTTTCTCACCGTCGTAATGTAGTTTCCCTCAGTCTTTTCTATTTCATGGCAAGTGTTCTGATGAGCTCTTTTCCTTAGTGCCTAGACTACATGAATTTAAGCGTGCTACACGATCGGCAACAAGAACAACAGCAATTCAAAGGTGATTTTTCACGCTCCTAAAAACGTCAAGATCAGCGGCCTTGCTGCCGGATGTAGTTTATCGTCATACCCAGGACGGATGAGGATAAGAAGGAATGATGACCGTTGACTCTTTATTTGAAGAAGTCAAAATTTAAGTATTCGGGGAAGTAAACTTATGGGAGTCTGTTATACAAAGTAACAGTTCTTGGGAAAAAAATCTCTCTGTGGAACTTTATTCTTACATTTGGAACATGAATGAATTGAAGATGATTTCACTGGGTGAATGTGACATGGGATGTTCTTGATGTAAACGTTTAAACTGGCAGAACTAATAAAGAGTCAACGGTCGTCATTCCTTCTTATCCTCATCCGTCCTGGGTATGACGATAAACTACATCCGGCAGCAAGGCCGCTGATCTTGACGTTTTTAGGAGCGTGAAAAATCACCTTTAATTGTTCTTGTTCTTGTTGCCGATCATGGAAATAGCGACAGAAAAGCGACAGGCTTGTCACTTTCCATCTGTGAGAAAAGGGTTGCGGTGTTTATTTACTCGGATCCAGTAGTTGTATATATTCTAAAATAAAGACTTTTAGATACGGGGCAGCAACGGAAGCAGTGTTTACGGTCGGTTGGTGCATACACAAAAGAGACATCGGCCTTAACTGAAGTGTCCAGACAGCCGATTGTTCTTTTTGCCAAAGACAAACTTGCCAAAGATCTTACAAGCAAAATCCTTCATTTTGGCTTGCAAGCCATTAATTTTAAATCGGGCCTCAAAGAACAAGGGACAAAACAAGCCGGTTCACTTCCGCGGGAAGAAAGTAGTTCCAATTTTTAAAAAAACTTTAGCTGTGTCGTTGGCCGAATTAAAAGAATTGGGTTGTCCCCGCCCCACATTCTTCTTTTTTTTTCTTTTTAAGCAAAGTTACACAATGTTGATTTATTTTCCACTCTTTTAACCTAATTCGAACAGTATATATATATATATATATATATATATATATATATATATATATATATATATTCCATGATCCTGTGTAAGTATAAAACAGTGTATGTAAAGATACGTATAAGAGAGTGTGCGCTATGACTGACATACACAAGAATACTTCTGCAGGCTCATCTGGTAAAGACGTTATTGCTATTGCCATTAACGGATAAACATCGTTAGTTCGTTTTAAAAGTTGATATGATTTACAGTGTAACCCTGATATAAGAGAGTTGTCGGGACCGGATAAAATTTATCTCATATCCGGATTTCTCTTATATCCGGGTCTCTTATATTCGGGTTATACTGTATTAGTGTTTCATTCGGCCTGTGGAATCTGAGAATAAATATTTTAAACTGATACTTACAAATATATGTGTGTGTGTGTGTGTGTGTGTGTGTGTGTGTGTGTATGTGTGTGCGTGTTTGTGCACGCATGTGTGTATGTTCGACTTCTAATAAGGCAAAAGTAACATTTGTTTTACACAACAAATATGTTTTTCAAAATATTAACCTTCCTTCCTTGTCAAAGGACTTAACCCAATGTTTCTCTGTTAAATAGATCAAGGTACCTACACTAAATCGCTGAAAAATTAGCATAGTATGAAGAAAAAAGGCTCCAGATTTAATAAAAACTAAGTTTTTTCTATCAAAATGTTTATGCTGTTATTAAGAGGAAGGGTCAAAGTATTTTTTAAATATATTTTTTTAATTTTTTAATCCTTTCTAACACGTTCGTAATTTTGGTAAAATATCTGGTTTTGATTTTCGAGAATTTACAATGGATAATGTAATATTATATAATTCATTTTTTTCCGATGAAAAACACACACATTAATTTGGAATTTCTTGCAAAAATCAAACAATTGTTGAATTTTAATGAAACTTTCAGGATTTATTCGCAAATGTATTGAATTATTTTTTAAATTATTATTTTTTTAAAAAACTTGCTAAAAATCCGAGAAATTAAATTTTGTATGCAAAATTGGTTTCGTTAGTTAAGTCACTAGTTAGACGCAAGACTCATTAAGGAATGTAAATCATCCATTATTTTTTCAAGCATTCGGCCCTTTTTTTTGAAAGTCTGCTACTAATAGTTAAATAAAAAATGCAATAAATCTATAACATCATTTAATTAGATAATATTTTAAATGCTTTAATAATTAATATAAATTAGCGACATTATAGTCTGAAAAAATGTTCAATTAATAATGAAATTTTAAAAGAATTTTTTCATTTTTATTATTATAATAATTTATAATACTTTCTAAAGCTTCAAAAATATTTTTGAAATATTTCAAAGAGTTGTTGGCGTTGGGTTATTAAGTTATTAAGTGAAGACTATATTTAGTAATCGAAAATTGAAAAGTTTAATACAAATCGTCAAGCCATCATATTCTTTAAAAAAAAATTTTAATTTTTTTGTGTCTTTAATTTTTTTTTTTTTGTGCGGTAATTTCTATTTTTGTAAGGTAATTTCTTTTTGGTATAGTAATTTTTATTTGTATTTTATTTCCTAATTTTTTATGTGTACATTAAAAGGTCATGTGTTTCACGATTTCTTCCGTTTACAGGAAAAAATTCGGACTGTCATGTCAATCTTGATTGTCATAGACGCTTACTTTATCTCGCATCTGGCTGTCATCACATGTAAATCATATGGGAAAGATTAGAAAGATCAATAATCCGTGATTAAGAAATAGTTTTAGTCTAAATTTCATGCTATAAATAAGTTAATACTTGTGTAAATTAAATTAATTTAATTTTAAATTTACTAATTTTAAAAAAATAATTTGTCACACCTACTTATATGTCTGCAAGTTTTTTAAAACCAAGAATTAACTTTTGTTTACAAATGTGTCGATTGCTCAATAATGGCCGAAAAAAAAATTTTAATTTTAAAAAATCTCAAAATTTTAGATTTCAATAAATATAATTTCTGTTTAAAATGTACTAAAGAAAACATTTTTTATTTTTAAAAATTTAATTTAAAAGTCATCGAAAGTAAGTGGAGGTATTTATACAGATCGAACATTATACTCTGAAACTTTCAGATCAAACTTCAGTTGATACAATATATATATATATATATATATATATATATATATATATATATATATGTATGTATGTATGTATGTATGTATGTATATTGTTCTACGTCGATGTCACGAGTCGGCGTTATATAATCATCAGGTGAATATTGCAAACTTACCGTTTAATAAATTATAATTTAAGTCTACCCGATGTTCATGGGAGTTAAATCTTATAAAGTTAGTTCACTGTTTTTTTTTGTTTTTTTTTTTGTTTTTTTTTAATGTATCAAGAGTAAAATTTGAGTAGACAAAGTTTACATAGAGATAGAAAGTTAAAATTAAAATTTTAAAATTAAAATTTTAAATTAAAAAAAATTATTAAAATTCAGGGAGATTAAATCAAAGGGGCGCAATTCATAATTATTAATAGTAATATTTGCAAAGAAAGAAAGAAAGAAAGATGGAAAGAAAGAAAGTTAGAAAGAAAGAGGCAAGTGTATAAAGGAATCTGTATTAATTAGAGTCTACGAATTTAAGCAACTATTTTTTATTGGCAGCATGTAGTCATGAAATCACTTGTTTGTTAAGTAGATTAGAGTTATTTATATTGTTTACAGTGACAAGTTTTTTCTAAAAGGCATGTTACATCTGTTTCCTTTTCTGTTGTAATATTTGTTTTTTAGCTACAATATTCCAGGTATAATTTGGGTTCTTGTTATTGTTTTTTAATTTCCAATAATATAAGGATAAAGCATTGCTTTTGCTGTATTTACTGTTGTTAAATAACGACATGTGGTTGTTAAAGTGAAATTTCCACAAGACCTCGCATACATTCGGATGATGATGATGATGATGATGATGATGATGATGATTTTTACTTTAGGCCAATTGCTAACATATGGAAATTTAACTTGCCTGAAAGGTAACTCCCTATTTTAAAATAATTACAAGTTATTTATTTATTGTAATTTTATTTTATTTCAATTTTTTGTTTAATCTTTAATTTCTTTGTATTTGTCTTTTCAGATTAATTATTTTGTTTGAAAATTGAAATCCCTACACACATGGCTGAACATCTTAACCTGCAGGAGTGTGCCCAGCTAGCAGCACATTGTGAAGTTTGGAAATCCGTTGTTCGAGTGCAAAAATGGAGGAAAACTGTTAGAGAAGTATATACTCAGGTTAATACAAAGACAATTAAGAATTGTCATGTAAAACACCTGGCTACAGGGTTTATAGTTGATACTTGAAAATGCCTTCACCCTTTCAAGTCCAGCAACCAAGAGACAATACAAGTAGTTTATAAATGTTTAAAGGTAGCCCCAAAAGGTTAATTCAACATGCAGCAAGAGAAAGTAGGTTCTCCTTTCAAGCAATACAAACTTTGCTCAAGAAGGAGCTTTAATGTTATACTTGGAAGTCGTACTACTGCCAATCACTATCTGCTGAAGACGGTGACATTCGTATGGAGTTTGGGAAGAATATGCTGGCTTGGTATGAAGATTGGTCATATCTCTTTAAAAATAGTCCCTGGAGTGATGTGGGTTTGTGAACCGTCACAACTGCTACTGTTGGGTAGGAGAAAATGGTCTTGTTATCTTTGAAAAATTGCAGAATCGGCCCGAAGTAACGGTGTGAAGCGGGATTACTTCTGACAGAATAGTGGATCCATTCATTCTTTGCTATACCATGAATGCTGAAAGGTATCTTGCCATGATGCCAGATGAAATCTGGCCAGTTAGCAGGGTGTAATGAGTGAATCGTCGTGCAAATTACGCAAAAATGAAAATAGCACTGACTTTAACAGTTATATTTACTGAAATCACACAAAAATGTCTTGAAATGCTAAAGAGTAAATTTATTCAATAAAATCATCATTGTCTTCGACCAGAGTCTCTGAACGACTTCGAAATATCCTTCTGATCGGTCTCTTTGTATAAGTTGATGAATGTTGCCATAATCCTTGCCTTCAGTTCATCTTTGTTGTTGTTCATTTCAGTTATGTTGGTTCCTCGCTCAACTGCATCTCTCACATAATAATTAAGGTGGTTACAATCTGGGGAGTTGAATGGCCAGATGTAAGGGGGGTGATGTGGCCGCAGAAATTGTCTGACAACCATGACTGGGTTCTCCCGTTTGTGTGGCATGGTGCAGAGTCCTGTTACTAGACATAGGGTCTTCTAGCAGCCAAATTCTTGACTCCTGGCAGCACATGCTCCTCCTGACCACGAAAAACACATTCTACAGGCTGTCGGAGACAAAACCAGTTATTAACACATGTCAAGTGATCCTAGCATATCGAACATCTCATAGTACCCCCGGGAGGGTATTTCAGGAGCAGCTTCTGTATCCGTATCGTTTGCAACATTTTTCGTCCTTTGATCACTTACCACGGGAGAACATTTTCCGATTGTTTATTTCACAAACTGCCAATCCGTTGTTTGTTTCTTCAGTCTTGTTTACAGATGAGGAGACATTTGCAAGAGATGTAATAACAAATTTACACAACCAAAATTTTGGGGCGGATCGGAATCTCCATGGTACAATACAGGCTAGACACCAGCATCACTTTACGTTTAATGTGTGGACTGGAATTGTAGGTGACTGTCTGGTAGGTCGATATGTTCTCACAGTACATCTTACAAGAGCTGTCTACAAGTACATTATTTCAAACAGACTTCTAGAGTAGTTAGAGGATGTACCCTGCCAATAGCAAAACGCATATGGTTCATGAATGATGGGGTTCCAGCACATTGTAGTCACATTGTTCACGATGCATTGACTGAGAGCTATCATAAAAGATGGATAGGAAGAGAAGGACCGGTTCCATGGCCTGCACGTTCCGCCGACCTCAATAATTTGAATTTTTAACTAAAACAATTGGTTTATGCAGCAGGCATCAATAATGCAAAAATGCTTCATCAACGTGTTATGGGGCAGGAAAAATCATTCCACACTGGGAGTATTAAAAAGTATTCGCCAGTCAATGATCCGACAGGTGCATACGTGTGCAGAAGCAAGCGGAAGACATTTTAATCATTGATTATGAGTTGATGTGTATAACGATGGCCTATTGGACCTATGTTTATATGGATATTTTGCCGATATATATATATATATATATATATGGGTGGGTATAATAGTACCTATAATAAATTGGGGATGATTCGTCGAGGTCTATTGGATTTGGCTTCTTGAGGTCGGAATAAAAAAAAGAGGGTGGTAGACGGATGAGGATACCGAGGATGGGTGTTGGGTAGATAGAGTGTTTGAGGGAATGGATGCCAGTTAGTGTGATAGATGTCTATTGACCTTACACTTAAATTCTTGGAGATTGTAGCTGTCGGGGAAGCAAGTATTTGGAAGGGAATTCCACAGGCGGGAAGTGCGAGAAAAGAAGCTGTTAGAAAAGAAATTGCGGTTACATTTTATCTGTTTCACTGTAAAAGGGTGGGACCTAGTTGCTAATCTAGTATCTCTTGCAAATTCATACCAAGGGGGCACCAGTGAACTAAGATCATCGGAGCAGAAGCCGTGAAAGTATTTATAGAAGAAGCACAAGGAAGCCACATCACGCCGGTGAGAGAGTGACTGCAGCCAGGTTGCCAAGTCGGCATCGATCACATTACAGATTCTCCGTTGTATTCTGTCAAGGACCCCGAGGAGAATAGCAGGGGCACCCAACCAGATGTGGCAGCAGTATTCAATACACGGGCGGATGGTAGATTTATAGATGTCCAGGATGGACTCAGACTCTGCACAGAGAACCGACTTTCATACCAGCGGATTTAGCAATGGATAATATATAGTCATCCCACTTGAGGTCCGCTGAGATTGTGAGGTCAAGGAGGTGTACTGTTTTACTCTCAGGGAGGCAGACTTGTTCCATGCTAATGGGAGGTAGGAGCGATTGTCTATGATGGTTAACTGATAGCAGCTTCGTTTTGGAAGCATTAAAATTTACGAGCCATTTCTTACCCCAGTCCACCACGGATTGGAGGTCCTTCTCAAATTCGGCAGCGAGGTTCGCTTTATCGCCCACACCGGATGTTTGATCGAGGCGAGAGTAAACTGTGGTGTCATCGGCGTACATGCCTACTTGGGATCTTATAGCATCGGGGAGATCGTTAATGTATATCAGAAAGAGCGTAGGACCTAGGATAGAGCCTTGAGGGACAACCGCGTTCGTATGGTAGTTTTGTGAGGCATGTCCGTTTAATACTACCTTCAATGTGCGATTAGAGAGGAATGACTGGATTAGTTCAAACAAATGTCCAGTTATACCATAGTTTGCATAGAAGGCTGTCGGCTATGAAATGCTGGACCACGTTGGCGTTGATAATGGTTTCGAACACTTTGCCAAAGATCGGAAGGAGGATGATAGGGCGGTAATTAGTGGGGTCTGAGGGTTCTCCAGTATTCTTAAATATAGGAACTACAGAGGAAGACTTCCGACAGGCAGGAAAGCACAAAGCAGATAGACAAGAGTTCTAGATCTTAGAGAGGACAGAGAAGAGTTCAGGGGTACATTTCTTCAAGACTGCGATTGGGATTCCATCCCCTCCGCTCGCTTTGTAGGGGTCAATTTTAGAGATTATTTTACAGACAAGCGAGGAGGTAATGTGGACGTCATTCAGTTAATCCTCATTTCCAGTTGGGAAGTCGGGTATAGGTACTCAAGACGAATCCAGTCTCGAATTGGTGGAGAAGCATTCAGCCTTGTCCGCTGAAGAAGTGAGGACCTCAAATTCATTGATTAGGTGGGATAGTGAGGTTTTACTCTTGTTAAGCACGCTTTTACAGAGTCGTCAGTAGCCTTTGGCGCAGAACTTACAGGATACTTCATTATGACAGCAAACAACATCTTAGCTTCGTTGAGTATCTTTTTACACTTATTACGAGCTGAGACGAATAGGCGCCTATTATGGTTCGACGCGTGGTTTCGATAGAACCGGGAGAAATTATTCCAGTGGGCAATGGCGGCCGATCAAGCAGGCAAGAACCGGGGAGACGAATGAGATTTAAGCTTAAATTTTCCTTGCTGGGATGAAAGCATCGATGTCAGCCTTAACCCAAGAGGAGACCTCGGATGCACAGTCTTCGACGGGAAGACTAAAAACGTTGTTCCAAAGGACGTCACACAACAAGTCGCGAAACGAATCCCAGTCTGCTCTTTGGTAGCAGTAGGATATTCTGCTGGTCTGGGTTTCTTGGGTAGAGTGGGAGCGGAAGGAGATGTTAACGGAAACTACGGCGTGGTCAAAGTTTCCGAGAGGACAGAGCTGCTTGGCAGTGCAAGAGTCTGGGATGGAAGTGAAGCAGTGAGAAAAGCGTGGGGAAACCCACCACTGCGTAAGAAATTAGGTGATTGAAAAATTCATGGTGTGGACACCAGCAAGGTCGATGACAGAGTTTTCCAGCCACTTGATGTCACCAAAAGTCACCAAACACAAATATATGGGCAGATGGATGAGAAGAACTGGCCTTGTCGATATTGTTAGAGATGCTACCAAGTACCGAACTGTCAGAACAGGAGGGGGAGCGGCAGAGAAAGAAGAAATAGCTAACCGAGCTTAGAAGTGAGAGACGGAAGCACATGAAAGAGTGATCCTGGAATTCGGGAGATGTCACCCGAGCTAGAGGGAGGTGTTCGCTGACATAAACACCAAGCCCATGCATATGGACATTGGAGACCTTCCTGAAGAGGGGAAAGTAACCAGGAACGTAAAACTCAGAAGAGGGAATAGAAGGGTCAATGTTAGTTTCACATAGAGCTAAGATATCAGGTGACTTACTTTGAAGGAATGATTCTACGCTGTAAAAGTTAGTGCGGATACCTCGTATGTTTGCGAAGGAGACGCAGACAGGTTTGGGCGTTTTCTGACTAGTTGGTTTAGTTTTGCTACTTTGTTTATATGTTTTCATAATGATTTTGTTAGAAAGAGAGGTCTAGAGTAGAATCAATCGGTCGCTGTTTGCAGTATGTGAAGGATGGAGACTGGCGCAGCCTCCAGCATAATGTGGCCTCGGGGTTGTCCACCGGTGGTTCATGTAGGGCGCCTGCCCATGCGCGATATGGCACTGCAGGAACCCAGATATTATTCAACTGTTGATCAGAGCTGCCTCTCAAGACGCTACGCAAGAGTTCGGGTTCCTAACTACCAGTCGGAAGCAGCAACCAGGAAACTGCCAACCCGGTACCCTCAGAATGAAGAGACGTTGCCACCATACTCAATAACTGCAAAGAGCTTCCGGCTCAACTAACACTAAGACCGAAGGAGGAGGGAAATGAACCGGGAACCCCTTCCTAAACAAGAAACAAGATGATCACCTCTACTCCTGTTCAAAAGAAGCTGGTGGAGTGTGAAACCAGGCGATAATAGGTACTATCTACTCCAATTAAAAAAAAAATTACTAGGTTTTACTTTAGCATAAGTCGAGAGGGTCCTTCAAAGCCAAAATAATTTACAGAACCTTGTCTAGCAATTTTAAGGAAAAGACCGTGTAAAGACGAAATAAACAACCCTTTGGCTACCCCAAAAAATAAATTAAGAAAAAAACATCTACACACACACACACACACACACACACATATATATATATATATATATATATATCTTAGTCGTTGCAGTCTCTTGAATTTTAAATCAGCCCACTGAAACCGATACATATATATATATATATATATATATATATATATATATATATATATATATATATATATACTTTTTCTGCTTACAGGACAAGTTATTCTTCTGAATTTTTCTCTGTATTGCACAGGACACGGAACAGACTCCACTTGGATATATTGGAGTCTATTATTTTTAACATGCAGAGACCTGTCCTGTACATGCAGCGAGAATTAAAACACAAATTGACTCTTTTCGGCGAAGCCATTACCTAACGGAGGATAAATGTTTCTCCCCATTTCCCTTATTCTTTAATTAGTTTACATTTTAGCTTCAATCTGTAATGAAAGTTTTTCTTAATCGCTACTTAGGCTTATATTACCGATGATTTTTGTTCTGAAGAAGACTCGGTCAAAAGGTACTTTAAATTTTAAACGTTATGATACTTTTGTATTCCGTTTTATTAATAAAATATGATCCCTATTTTTTAAGTGTATTATAGCTTGGTATTGTAATGGCAACTTGTTTATATATATATATATATATATATATATATATATATATATATATATATAGTGACGTAAATTAATAAATATGCATATGAAGAGGGTATACATATTTACCATTATTATTCAGCCTTTAATAAAACAGTACTCAATGTATGAACAGAGCTGTATTATATATATATATATATATATATATATATACATATTAATATACGTACCTACAATAAAGTAGCACTAATTAAAGACTAAAGTCAGAAAAAAACAATGCTAACTTATCAATAACGTAAATCGTCAACAACCCAACGAGGACTACCACGTGGGTTAAAGGGGAAGAAAAAAAAGAAACAAACCAAGCACAAGAACAATCAGTCAAGAGCTTGTTTGAAAGAAAATAAACTCCAAGACGAAAACCTTAACAGCAGAGTGCTCTATACGAATGTACGAAAGTACGAAAGTAGAGCAAAAATACAATACACTAAATCTAAAGATGAGCCATCTTTAGATTAAGTATATTGTATATATATATATATATATATATATATATATATATATATTATCCTACGTCTATGGCACGACTCGGAGTTTCACGCGTTATGCAATCATCAGATACATATTTCAATATGTTTAGTAGTGCCATAGACGTAGAATAATATTCAAAAGTTCTACAATATAATTGTATTGAACACTTTTTAATACAACTGTGTACTGGTCTAATTGTATTATGACCAAAAACTAAGTAATTAAAAAATCAATATATATATATATATATATATATGTATGTATATTGAACTAATCGATATTTATTGTTTTTGTTTTTCAACCAACTCACACCGAATTGATTTGTGTTTGGTGCTGGTATAGTGTGTGGCCTACCTCTTTGACTTTGTTATAGTATGTGGCCTACCAGTGTTGAGTGTGTTCTAATTGAGTAAGTGTATATTTATAGATATAAGTATTCGGCTATTTAATAAAATTTATATATATATATATATCTATATATATATGTATGTATGTATGTATATATTAGCAAGGAATAACAGGATTTTTGATGACATACTAAAAACTAAGACAAAAAAAAAACAACCAGTTTCGCCCAGAACTTATCAAGTTTTTAATTTTCTAAATCGTGATTAAAAGATGAAATGAGAACTGAGGGGAAAAAATTCAAGTAAAACTTGAGCCCAATCACACTCAGACCCAAAAGGCATTCTCTCTGCTTATAGAGAAAAGGCCTCCGAGATCTGATGTATATGGACTCTAGTACCTTAAGATGAAAGAGAGCGTGGGACCTTGATAATATTGTAAAGTTCTCACCACTCAATCCTACCACACAATTTCTGCTATTTATTACATGCTGTGCTATTGACGACCCGGAAGTATTCACAAGTTGGTAGCCGAGTCCAAAATTCTGGGAGGTAAATGCGATTTAACTCTTTGATCCAAACGCTGGGATGTTCTGCTTATGTAGTTGAATCCGCAACTAGACTGAAATTGGTAAATAACAGAACTAATATGAAGTGGAGGTAAAACATCCTTACGAATGGAGGAAAGAATTTGCCGTGTAAAATATATTACACGAACATTGGCAAAAAAAAACCTTTGCAAACAGACTGAGAAATTCGCCTAGCTAACACCTCACCATCTGTTCCAATGTGCTATTTAGAAAATCCCAGAAATTAAAAACTTGATAAGGTCTAGTCGAAACCGGTTGGTTTTTTTTTTGTTTTTTTTGTCTTAGGTTTTAGTATGTCATCGAAAATCCTATTATTCTTTGCTAATATATATATATATATATATATATATATATTCCGAAAAATCCTATTCCTTGCCCCTAAGTGAATCTCCATTCTGATTAGCCACACACACACACACACACACACACACACACACACACACAAAAGAACACCCACATACATTCACAGTAAACCGAAAGTATTTGTCATTTAAATGTAAATCGTCTGCACAACCACACCAGCATTGCCTGATGATGAGAATTAATCTCGAAACATAGAAATTTCCATGTAGCGATGAAAAATTGACATAACCATATAATTATATTATATTATATTATATTATATTAAGCTCTATAATACTCATTATATTGAGCCCTGTTTATAATAAAATAAATGCCAGAGCACTCAAAATATCAAAATAAACCTTCAGTCCTCTTCACTTGGAATTATATATATATATATATATATATATATATATATATGCGTAGCAGTCCTTCTTCAGGTTTTATTGAATGTGACAGACAAGGGACATTTCATAAGCTTTTTATTCAGTCATTCTAATGTGTATTCCTATTTCCCTCTCACGGGAACTCATATATTTGTCATCATTATTGTACTGAGCACATTCAGCGTAATCATTGGTTCGTTTTTAAGTGTTAGTTGTTAACATCAGGAAGAAGTAGTTGAAATTTCCGGAACATGTAACGAGGAAAAAGAGCTGATATTCACATGACAGATCAATGGAAAAAGTGATATAGGAAAGCAGGACTTTACATACTTGACGATCTTGAGTAAATGTATGTTAGAACTGGACTTGGGGGAAATAACAAAAAACGAAACTTTTTAAAAGCTACAAGGTACAGGAAGATGTAGAGGACTATGATCGCATACATCCTGAAGGCACACGGTGCATAAAAGAAGAATTTTTTTATCTTTTAGGTTATATTGAAATTATAGCGAACAAAACAAGTTCTATGTTTAAATATTCAAATGCTAAGCAGTGACTCATTGATTTTGTTAGAAATAAACGAATTTTCTCGAATTTACAAACTTTGCTTGGCACACACAAACCTCGCGAAATTTTACACCTTGATGCGAAATGTTTTTCGGTTAATAGAAAACTAGGAAATATCTAAAAACAAAATAGAAAGGCCAAAATCACATCCGAGAATGAATTCCCAAATTACCTACAAACGATATAAAAGATGTGATAAGACGACCGTCGCCAGAGAGTGAAGATGAGCGTAATTAATACGTCCCTTGACTAACGTTAAGCGATCGCTATTATTGTCTCTATCTTTTTCTCTCACCTCTTTCTCTCTCATCTATTTCCTTTTCACTATTCACCCTGAGCGATAACTTCAAAGACAATCCTACCCAGCAATAAATGCTCATACATACATACACACATACGTTCCTGTCTACGTACACATAAACTCATTCTTGCAAAGACTACTACGAACTCTTGATACCCTTAACTTTTTAATATCGTTTCTCATTGAACTTCTACTAATTCATGTTATTCTTTCTATTAATAAATTTCTATTTCAACATACAAAAGGTATACTTTTATTCTTCCACAAAATCAACACATTCCAATCTCAAACCTTCTGATGATTATGAATAAATCCTAAGTTGTAGGGAGTTGTATGACACAAGAACTCCCTACCGCTTCAAAGTATTAGTAAATTTGAAGTTGTGCTGGACGGGAGTCATTGCAATAATTACCGTGAAAATATCTTTGGCAATTTTGAATTATCATAAATTTATCATAATATCCTGATTAGATTATATATATTTGTTCACACGCTTTCTACAAATGAAAAATTGGCCCTCGTAAAGGCATATTTACACTTAATTATGTTATTTCGTAACAGGGGTTCTGAAAGAGGAGGGAAAATGCGAGCATACGCCCAAAAATACCTCACATAAACAAAACCAAACACAGTGTATTAAAAAAGTATCTTTAATAAATATTTCTTGAATAATGTCCATTTTGAGGAGATACAGTAGATTGCTAATATTTCTTATGACTTCCATTAACTTGAATGATTGCATCAAAGCCCAAAGGAGGAGAAACGAAACTTATTCACAAATATGAAAAGCCATTCTCTATGGCTGAGATTCCATTACTCTTCAAGATTTCTTTTTTTTATAAAATTCACTCTGTACAAGGGCTGATGGCCACACGAGGTAAAAAGTTACGTTAAGTGTCCTTTATTCAGAAATAAGGGGAAGATAACAGTTAAGTCTAGACTTGAACAGATTAAGATTGTAGTAATCGGAGAAACCTCCTCTTGGGAGACTGTTCCACAGGTCCGTACTCCGCGGGAAGAAGCTGTTAGAGTGAAACTTACTCCTCACCGATTGAATACGGAAGGAATATTGGTGGTTTGCTTGGATTGTTCTAGTTGTGAAGGTTATACCTGGCGGAACCAAGGAACGTAGTTTGTCCGGACACTTTCTACGGAAATAATGATAGATCAATGAGAGGCTCGCCACATTCTTCATGTGAGAGAGAGGTTTGTGGAAAATGATTCATCTCCAACAAGGACTCGGAGACGCTTTTAAACTCGATCAAGACTACAAACTGAGGACTGGTGAGTTCCCACCTAAATATGACTGCAGTACTCCATTTTCGGCCCTTTGGTTCAGTTACTATTTTCTCTACGATCAAGAGCTCCAAACTGGCCATACTGTTACGACTTCATCGGCCAGATTTTGTACTGAAACATTGAGGTTCGTCTCTGAATTACGTTGTTGTGTAATGGATATCGGCTCGGAATGAAAATTCTGATGAGCCGAGTTCGAATTCTAACCAAGTTCGTTTCATTCACTTTACACAAAATACCCTCGGAAAAGGAATTAATCCATACTTTCTTCCTCCATCTATAGGTTGAATAGCAGGACAGATTGGGTTTTATAGCCTTGGTTTGCACTCGATTTACAGCAGAAAGTAATGCCAACCTACTGCGGAAAATCTTTTGCCTGATCAGTCTTGTCTTTTACGGAACATGATCGCCCAAGCACTTAAGTGACTGATTCTCGTTTTTAGAAAATGTTTGGCGGTACATACTTTAAATGCTTTTGCTTTACTGCTGGTCTTTTAGCTGAAATACAAAACTTTAGTTATTTTTCTTCAATATACGAGGGTGAGTAAAAAAGTAATTAAACTTCTTTTTCTTTTCTTTTTTTTCGATATATGAATAAATAAACTGGTATGAAAATCATTGGAAGTTCATCAAAAGTAAAGAACGGTAATTGAGTTGTTTGTTGCCGGAGAAACATCGATTTTGTTGAAAAGTTAATTCATTTAAAAAAAGTCGCTTCAGGGGCGCCTCTGGGGTTCGGGGCTCTGTGTCTTAAGATTTCATTAGTTTCATAGACCAGCACCACTAGTTTTAGTTGCTTAGATTACTGTGTCGGGCTAAGAAATTTTCTCCTCGGAATCCATTGTGCACATTTATAAAACTAACATTCGTCCGTGCATTGAGTACTACTGCTATTCACCTTGATGTTCTCGACAAAATCAAAAAAAGAGCCTGCAATGTAATCGATCCTGACTTGGCAGCCCGCCTTCAGTCACTTTCTCACCGACGTAATGTGGCTTCCCTCTGTCTTTTCTATAAGTATTTTCATGGCTGCTTCTTTTCCTGGTGCCTTGACCGTATCTATTTACGCGTGCTACTTAATTGGCATCAAGGTCCCACCCATTTACCCTCAAAATAGTTAAATGTAATCCACTCTTCTACTCTAACAGTTTCTTTTCTCGCACCTCCCGTTTGTGAAACCCTCTTCAGTTTGCTTGCTTCTCTGATAGCTACAATTTCTCAAAGTTTAAATGCAACGTCATTTACCATCTTTTATCTCCTTGATTCTCACTCTTTTTTCATTCTTTCTTAGACATCCTCTGCATCTTGTTCTTTTTTCTTTTCTCTGACTGTAACTGTCTGCACAACAGTGGCGGTCCTGCCTTGCTGGGGGTGAAACGATTATAAAAAAAAAAAGAATTCTGGATCTCATTGTTTCAAAACTTTTATTTCCTTGCATGTCAATATTGAAATTTTCTAACAATTGCCGCCATTTTTACGGCACAAATACACGAATGAAGATAATAAAACGTGTGAAATAAAACCTCTAAACATAAAAGAAAACGTAGTTTATTTTAACTAGTTTTATATATTCATTGCCTCTTGGATAACCGACTTGTGATTAATAAAAATGAACATACATGTATATGAAAAAAGATAACAGAAAAACTTCTTTTACCGCGGTGTTTCGTCCTCTGATGAAAATGTAAGGGTTTTATTTTGCAACAAGTGTTTTTGAACAGAAGTAAAAATATTGTAGGTTTTATTTATAATTGTATAACGCTCAGATATATACTTCACGCTAACTGAAAGTCAAGGTAAATTATGGAGGATGTTAAGAGATATAATTTAATATCTAATAAATGAAAGTGAATAAAAGTTGTTACTAATTTTTTATAATGTAATTATTGTTTATATTTTAGTTTGAGAAATTAAGTTAGGAATTAAATATTGTAAATAATAGGAATTGAATTTAACTGTCTTTATTTATCTATTTATTTTTATAGTCATGTATGTTGGCTTGAGAAAGGAATATTTTTAGGAAAGAAGATATTTGAAAAGATTCGAGGAGCAGATTTATATTTTGGTGGAATTCAATTATAGCACTCTCAAGAATATTGTAAGTAAATCACTTTTCTTTAAGTAAGTGCGCCATCCTTTAGATTGAAGTTATGTTTGAACTTAATTCTGTGTATGGCTAATGTATTTGATAAAGTATGTGCGTTGTGGTGTAGTGGATATCGGATTGGAACGAGAAAGCGGGGAGCCGAGTTCGAATCCCAGTTGAACCCGTTGCATTCACTTACACACAAATACACTTGAGAAAGGTATTAATTCGTCTCTTCCCTCCAGTTATGGGTTAAATAGCAGGACAGATTGGGTTCTATAGCCTTGGCTGGCAACCAATCTACCGCAGAAAGCAATGGCAACCTACTGCGGGATAATCTTCTGCCCAGTCAGTCATGTCTCTAAAGAGACATGATCGCCCAAGCGTGTTTCTTGTATGGCACTTGACTGACTGACTGATTCGATAAAGTGGATTGTGTCAATGAAAGAACTATTGTTTTGAAAGACCTTTTTTGTGGGCACGAAGGTCCATGTTTACCAACAATTCTTCATATTTGTTTAAAGTTCGAGATGTTTGTAAGACTGACGTTAATATTTTACATTGTTTTTCCTGTTTAAAAAAACATTATACTTCATATTATTGACACGAGAGTTAAATACTTTTAAACAACTAGAATAGAAATTTAAAAGTGTTTAGTTCTCGTGCCGTTTTAAAATTTATTGCGTAAATTTAACTCATAATAAGATATGCGCACAGTTGACGACAGGATGTGCGTTGTGGTGCAGTGGATATCGGCTCGGAACAAGAAATCGGGGAGCCGAGTTCGAATTCCAGTTGAATTCATTGCATTCACTTACGCGCAAATACCCTTGGGAAAGTTATTAATCCGTCTCTTCCTTCCAGTTATGGGATAGATAACAGGACACATTGGGTTCTATAGCCTTGGCTGGCAACCAGCAGAAAGCAATGGCAACCTACTGCGGGATAATCTTCTACCCAGTCAGTCATGTCTCTTTCGAAACATGATCGCCCAAGCGTGTATCACGTATGGCACTTAACTAACTGACTGACAGTTGGCTAAAACATGAAAATATATGATGAAAAAATGCCCTAAACTATAAAACAAAGTCAATTATTTTGTTATTATAACAAGGAAAGACCAAAGGATTTTGTATGTAAAAAAAAGTTATTTCATACTTTATAGAACCTTCCAAATTTTGGATGAAAATCTTGTTTTCAACGTGTGACCGTAAATTAATACGGAAAATTTAAAAATTATTTTTGATGTTAAAAACATTTTGATTTCGAAATTCCTCAAAAAATCAGTTAATTGTTGGATTTTAATGAAACATAGGACTTATTCATAAATAAATAAAATTGTTTCACAAATGTTTCTTTTTTACATTTTTTAAAACTCATTTAATTTTTTTTAAAAATGATGAATGCTTTTTTGTATCGCTTAATATTCCTAATAGTTATAAGCACAAGTCCTCAGAGAATTTAAAATCATTAATTTATTTAGTCAAACAGAAAATCTGCCCAAAATCATAAAATGAAAAATTCCATAAAACTAATACATTATTTAATTATAAAAGCTTTTAATCGATTTTATAAATAAAATGTATTATGGTCATTACTTTCTTAAGAAAACAAAATATTTTTCGAAGAATAATTAATTTTTACAAGAATTGTTTTCATTTTTCTTTTACATTTAATTAAAATCATTTATAAACTTTAAAATATTTTAAAATTCTGTATTAATATGTATTGATAAAAAATATTTTTAATAAATTATGACTGTATTTATTAATCATAATTGTAAAAGCTCAGCATAACTCAACGACCACCAATATTTTAAGAAGAACTTCAAAAAGCTATCAAAATGCAATGATCTAGCAGCGGAAAGAAAAAATATATGTGGCATATTGAGATCAATAATTCCAGTTGTAGTTGAAATCCTTGGACTGATTACAAAAGGTTCCGAAAGAGTCATTGAAAGGATTCCTGACATCCTATATCTTAAAGAAATACAAAAAGTTCTACTCACAAGTACAGTCTACATATTACGAAGGTTTTTATCTATGTAAAATGTGGGTGATCTTGGGAGGGGTAATTTTTTTTATAAAATGATCAGTGAAAAGTGACATTAAGCCATTTTTGGTCGGATAATAATAATAATAATAATAATAATAATAATAATGGGCAAATATTATACATAATAATGTGGATCCAAAATGCAGATTCTGTGATAAATACCAAGAAACAATAGACCATCTAATCTCAGGTTGTTCTGTACTTGCTCCAAATAAATATAAAAACCGTCACGATAGAGTGGGGCAATATTTACATTGGACAATGTGCAAACATTATGGAAAATCTGTAAACAAACACTGGTATGAACATCACCCAGCACAGGTTACAGAAATAGAAGATGTCACCATTCTATGGGATTACATCATCTACACAGACAGAAAAATTGAAGCAAACAGGCCGGACATTATTGTTAAAAACCAGAAGGAGAAAACTTGTCTATTAATTGATATGGCTTGTCCAGCGGATTGTAACATAGCAGCCAAGGAATTCGAAAAACTGTCAAAATATAAAGACCTGGAAATTGAAATAGAAAAAATGTGGAAATTGAAAACAAGAGTCGTGCCAGTGATAGTAGGTGCACTTGGAATGATAAAAAATGGAACAAAACAAAATATTGAAAGAATCCCTGGAAGCCCCAGCTTAAGAGATATAAAAAAAAATGTCTTATTAAATACAGCCCACACATGAAGGAGAACTTTGTCTATGTAACGCTAGAGATGATAGGGGAGATAGAAAAAACATGAAATGGGGCCATAACAACACGGCACGACCTGCCTTAGGTCTTACCGCAGACTTGGTTGGTAGTGCGACCATCGCAGAAATCGAATTATGATGAAAATGAAATAATAATAATAATAATAATAATAATAATAATAATAATAATAATAATAATAATAAAGACCTCGAAACTGAAATAGAAAAATATGAAAATTGAAAACAAGTATATTACCAGTGATAGTAGGTGCGCTTGGAATGATAAAAAATGGAACAAAACAACACCTTGAAAGAATTCCTGGAAACTCCAGCTTAAAAAATATACAAAAAAATTGTCTTGTTAAGTACAGCCCACACACTAAGGAGAAATTTGCCTATGTAACGCTAGTGATATTATGAAATGTAGCCATAACAACACACCACGACCTGCCTTAGGTCTTTCCGCAAATTGGGTAGGTAGTGTGACCATAGCAGAAATTGAATTATGATGAAAATGAAATAATAATGATAATAATAATGGCGGGCTTGAAAAGCTCACAAAAAATATAAAACGCCTAGAGAAGAGCATGGCTAAAATTATTTAGAATACTGAATAGAGTGGCGATGATTTCATTATACTTGTTGTCTTTTAATTTCCTGTGAAGCTCACCACTAACAACAGGTATGTAAACTCATGAAGTACAATTATAACCAGGTGCGAATTTAAGTGCAAAGAATTGACGTTATTGTAACGAAGAGAAAAAAGGGGAAAGACTAAAACGGCCTAGTAGCTTCATCGTCCGGTTCACACTCCTTCCCGTTTTTTTTTTAACATTAGTAGAGCTTTATCCACTGTTTCCTGATTAGGACTAGGTTTCCGGTTCCTTCGAATTTTTCTCATTCTCTTTCACTTTCAGTAGTCTCAGTTCGAAAACGTGGCTAAGACTAGCCACGTTATCGAACTGATTAAAAAATATGTTGGAATACTGGAAAAGGCGCTAAAAAGACTTGCTGTCACTCAATCACCATCAATAATCACCAGAATCTGGTCTTATTTTCGTCTATGTGCCGTGTTCCTTCAGGACATTGGCGATGATGGCTTTCCACAACTGCCAGTCTTTTGTAGCTTTAATAACTTTTTGTCTTTCTGCCATCTCTCCCAAACGCTGCTCCTTCATCCATCGACTCACGCTCGCCAGGTGGGTTGTGAGTTGCTTTCCTCTGGCTTTTTTTATCTTCGATCTGCCCATTGAGCATCAAGTTTTTCAGGCCGTCTTCCTTCATTATGAACCCCGGAAATTTCAACCGTCTCTCCCTAATGTTAAGTATAAATGGCCTTCTTGTTGTCCCTAGAACTTCATCGTTGCTCACATGTTTGGTTTATGGTATTCTTAGTATCCTTCTGCAGAACCACACTTCTGTTGCTTCAAGTCTCTTCTTTATCTGTGAGGAGATTTTTCAGCGTACAGTGCCATATAGGAAGATTGAAACTGGACTTAACATACAAATACACGGAGAAAACAACAACAACAACAGCAACAACAACAATAATAATAATAGTAATTGAAAGGATTTACTTATCGCATCATAAACAAGTATTTAATTAAATTCTTATTATTTTTGTCATACCAACATTTCTGAGTCGAATGTCTTGATCATTTGAATCATTGTCCAGACATCGAGGAAGTTTTTTTTAACTAATGGTTACCTTATACAAGACCCAAGGTTACTCAATCTAGAGGATTACTAAAGGAGGTTTTTGTGTGAGCAGTAAGAGTAAGAGATAAGAGACGCAGTCTATGAGGATATGTGGGATAAATAGCAGTTAATACTAGACTTGAAGCGGTTAAGATTATAGTTGTTTTGGAAAGCATCTCCTGAGGAATCAATTCCGCAAAGTTGCGTTTCGTGAGAAGAAGCTGTTAGAGTAGAACTTCCTGCTTATTCTCTTTATATTCCGTTAGTACGAAGGAAGTTCTACCTGAACAGCTTCTTCTTAATAAACCACCCCCATTTTCTTCGTATTTTATTAGTGTGAGTGATTCGCCTCAGTGTGCGAAAGAATACATAAATTGTTTCAAAGAGAATAGGAGCTACAAGCAATTTTGAACTAAGAATCAAAAAGCGACAGCTGATATTTCTGGGACACGTACTGAAGAAAGAAGGCGAGGAGAATTTATCTCTCACAAAGCATACTGAAGGCAGGCGAAGCAAAGTGGTGGAAACGCCGTGTCTTGGGCTCCCTTTTTCCACTGACATGAAGGAGAGTTATTATATTGAATCAACTGCTAAGTTCACTGCTAGGAAAGTTGGTTCACTGTGACATGCCAGACAATTTCTCTCGCACATTTATAAATCGACCATTCGTCAGTTGCTTCCATATATGATCCGGTGTTCCTACTACTTATCTCGAGATTCTTGTCAAAATCCAAAGAATGATCTGTAATGTTATCGACCTTGGCCTGGCATATCGACTGCAGTCACTTTCCCACCGCGTGATATGGCTTTTCTACAAATAGTTTTATTGTAATTGTTTTGATGAGCTTTCCTCCTTGGTGTTTTGATTGCATGAATTTAAGCGTGTTACTAATTTGGCAACTAGGTTTCACCGTTTCCCTCTTAAATTAGATTGATGCAACTCTATGTTCTATTCTAATAGATTCTTTTCTTGCCTTTATAATTGCCGATTTCTTGTTTCCCTGCCACCAACAATTTTTAAAGATTCAAATGTAGCGTCAATCGCCAATCTTCTGTCTTCCAAGAGCCCTTTTCCTTTATTATTCTGTACTCACCCTTTTTCATTAAAGGGTTCTCATTCTATTCCAGTCCCAGTAGCCACCTGACGTCTTAGTGGCATTATCGCCTTGCTTAGGGTGAAATGTTTTTCTTCTTTTTGTTTTTTGTTTATTTTGTTTGTTTGTTTTTTGTTTGTTTTTTTATTTTATTTTTTTTTAAATAACAAAAGAAAATTGGGAGAAATGCCATGGAAGCCTATGTCATGTATATTATGAACTTGTTTTGTGACGTACTAAGCAAGGCGTCAGTTTACAGTAACCAAAATCTCTCCTTGAGCTAACAAAACTGTGAGTTCGATCTTTGCCCGAGGCAGTACATCATAAGGTTTTGTTTTTAAAGTATTACAGTTTCGATGTAAGCCTTCATATTGCATTTTTGTTTGTTAATCCGTAAATTAATAAGTTAGTTAAATATAAATAATGAACCATTTCGTTTTGACCGCGAGATAAGAAAGAATAAAAATATATCAGTGGCGCTTTTTGGTTTTAATGTGTAAATAAAGTATACATAATAGTAAGAATGAGCACTTCGACGTGGTGTATTAGTTAACGTGCTTGTCTCGTTTGATCAGTTACAACTGAATAGAGAGATCATTCCTCAGTGGGTGCCCCATATTTTTGATCTTGTGCCACAAACTAAGTTACGCTTCAAAAATCATTTAGGGTACTTCAACGTGATGTAATGTTTAGTAAACTTGTCTTGTTAGATCAATTCGATCCTCACTTAGCGTCCTATACTTTTGACAACGTACAAAACTTTAAGATTCGCTTTGAAAATCGCCATAGTACTAAAAAAAAGAATGAACGTATAAATAGGGGAGGTGACGCCACTCTTGTGCGATTAACGTCTGCTTCAGTGAAATAGAAACGCATTTCATTTGTACGCACTTACTTTTTTAAGGAATGACCGGCATTCATACTTATGTTTATTATTGCAATATTTTGTTAACAACTTTAATAACGCCACCTTTAAAATAGCCAACTTAGGCCGCAGAATTTTTTCATGGGCTGATGTATAGCTTCAGCTGAAGTTTTAATATTGTTTTCACACTAAAAGTATCACTGCGAGTGAACTAATTGGCATGAGATAACACATAGTTGATGGCATAAACTCGTGGTTGGTAGTCAATGCGTTAAAAGTTGATATGCTCACATATTTAACGATGCAATAGGGGTATTTTATGAAGTTGAAACTCGCAAGGTGATTATTTAAGCATTAAATTAAGAGTTATGGCGAATCAGAAAAATATCGACTCGGAACGAGAAACCGGGGAGCCGAGTTCGAATGCCAGTTGAATCCATTGTATTCACTTACGCGCAAATACCCTTGGGAAAGGTATTAATCCGTCTCTTCCTTCCAGTTATGGGTTAAATAGCAGGACAGATGGGGTTCTATAGCCTTGGTCGGCAACCAGTCTACCGCAGAAAGCAATGGCAACCTACTGCGGGATAATCTTCTGCCCAGTCAGTCATGTCTCTTTCGTGTATCACGTATGGCACTTAACTGACTGACTGTTTCGGTTAGACAAATACTCAAAGGAAAGGCGACACGTTTCCTAATAAATATCCGACTCAGATATTACTTGTGGAATAAAAATTCAGTGCTTCTTTATTTTAATAACTGATTTAAATGGTATATTTAAATTTGCACCAGTTTTTAGTGTTCAAGCAAGACCCAGAAATGCTGATTTGTCATGGTATACATTTTTGAGCTTGAAAGATTTGTTTTCACTAAGTTCTGTGCTGGATTAAGGTACGCTCAAATAAATATCAAACAGGTTGGCAAATAATGCTAAAACCGATAATTGCATTTGCGAGAAATTTTTCCTTGAACAAAGTAAAGAAATTAATTTTGAAAATTTTAATTTGATTACCGAATTATGGATAATTTATTTGTTTATTTTCTGTAGAATTATTTTTTTAACAAATGACAGCACCTATCAATCTATCTGGAAGTATGGTGATCAAAAGTCGACATAATCCAGGTCAACATTTCGTAAAGGAACCACCCTTAAAACACGTGACCTTTTAATGATTGCTCTCTTATAAGTTTCTATAGTAAAAGAAAATGTGCAGTTTAACATAAGAAACAAAAATGGAAATTATTTTAAAAATCTTAAGTCTAAATGATTTGAATTTTCGATTTGTAAATAAAATCTATTTTTAATGAATTTATAACCGAAGACACTGAGTAACTGAAAGAAATTTTTTAAAATGTTTGATACTTTATTTAGCAAAGAAAAAAACTGAAAACAATTCTTATAAAAATTCATTATTCATCGAAATGTTTTTCTTCTTCAGAATATGATATCCTATTTATAAAAGCAATTAAAACTTTATCTACATTAAAAATAGCGTAGTTTTAATGAAATTTTTGATTTTACTATTCGGAGCAGATTCTCGGAAAAATGGTCCCGTAATTAAAAGAATTACATGATTTACATTCCCTAATGAGTCCTGCATGTAATTCATAAACAAAAAAAAAGTATAGATTATGTATTTCTAAGAGTTTTATGCAATTAATTGAAGTGGGGGTAACAGATGTAAAATATATATATATATATTTCTACCAAGATTTTTTTAAAATAATAATTGCATAAATAATGTAATTCATTTGTGAATAAGTCCCGAGAGTTTCATTAAAATCAGACAATTAGTTGATTTTTGTAAGAATTTTCAAATTAATGTGTCTTTCAACGCCAAAAAAACGACTTGCGTAATATTACGTTTTGCTTCAGAGTCACATTACGTAAACATGGCGTGAATCACTGACGGAAAACAAAAAAGAATTTGTAATTGAAATTTCGAGCGTGTTGGAAAGGATTAAGAATTTTTTAAAATAATGACTCAAAATCTGATCTTTCCTCTTAATAATAGCATAAACATTAATAGCATGATAAAACTGTTTTTATTATGTTTGGGTCTTTTTGATATCATGCTATGCTGTTTTCTTGTCAATTGAGTGGAAATACCTACCAAAAATAACGTGGCACTGATGTATATTTTATTTTTGCAAGATTTTTAAAACCGACAAATAACTTTTGTTTACAAATGTGTCGATCGCTCAATAAATGGCCGAAAAATTGAAAAATTGTTAAACATTTCAGAATTTTAGATTCCAATGAATATAATTTCTGTTTGAAATACGCCCGAGTTTACTAGAAATAGTAAATTTAATCATTTAGCTTTAAATTAATCTAAAATTAAAGCTTCAAGAAAACGTTTTTATTTTTTTAAATTTAATTTAAAACTTAAGTTTCGAAAACGAGTGAAGGTGGTATATTGGAGCTTAAAGATAAAACAAGTTTGCAATCTTGTTTCACTGACTGATTCGAGTTTGTCTGATCTCAGAATTTTAATCTTATGTCGTACTAAACGTTGGAAGTATCAGATGCTATATTTAATAAGCTTGTCTTGTACCATCGTTAGTGTGATGAATTCTGTGCTTACTGAGTGCCGAGTTAAGTGAAGGCTGAAAGTTACTTGTTTAATGATACGCAAAGAAGTAATGAGGCTCGAAAATTTGATCTCTCACCAATGCAAACTGTCTTTACTCCGTGTGTTTAGCTTAAATTCATAATGTATTTTTATGAGTTATAAAAAAAATTACATTATGAAAAGAAATTAGAATAAATACATCACGGCACATCACGGCACATCACAACAGGCTAATACGTATAACAAAAAGAAAAAACCTATCTTACGAGGAATAATTACTTGAATTCGATTTTAGCAACGCTGTAATGAATAGATTCGTTGACATAAAATTAAGAATTAAGCAAAGTGTTTGTTACATTTTACTTAAAACTCGGTTAAGTTAGCGTCAAAAGCCAAGCGATGGACTCAAATTTCACTTATATGTTTCTTTTATTTGAACGCGCTCGTTGGTGGTGTCTCGGTGGGTGGCCCACATGGAGCTGCAGGTTTTCCACTGCTAGTAGGGTAGATAGTCTTTTAGTCGCCAGGGTAATAAGTAAACAGTTGGGTGAGTAGGGTGTGCAGATATAAAGTGTGTGGTTATGCTTTTTCATTCATTCATTTGGATAGATAGATAGATAGATAGATAGATAGATAGATAGATAGGTAGGTAGATAGATAGATAGATAGATAGATAGATAGATAGATAGGAAGGAAGGATCAGAATGAGATAATAAACGCGATATTATTATTATTATTATAATATAATTTTATACTATTTATTATAGTAGTATATAAAATATACCAATAACACTGAAACTGGTTAACCAAGAGAAGACGTTGTATGCTTACGGCATATCACGTTGAATACACCGGTTCTCGTTCGATCACCGAAGTTAAGCAACGTTGAGCCTGGTCAGTACTTAGATGGGTGACCACTTGGGGATACCAGGCACTTTAAGCGTTCAGTGACGGATGTACGTTATAGTGCAGTGGCCGTCGGCTTGGAAAGAGAAATTGGTGAGCCGAGTTCAAATTCCAGTTCAGTACACTGCATTCACTTCAGCACTAGTACCCTTGGAAAAGGTATTAATCCGTCACTTCCCTCCAGTTATGGGTTAAATAACAGGATGGGGCTTGGAGGCAACTCATCTAGTGTTGGTGTCACAATAAAAACACCCTTGGTAGCCCTGGCGAAGCATCAAGTATTCAGCTATTTGACAAGATTATGAATTTCGCTGCAAACTGCGCCAGGGTTCCAAATGCACAGGTAATACTGGAGGGGTGTTGTGAGTTCTATCTTAGCCAAGGCATAGGACTGATTTTACCGTGGAGCATTCCGAGTGCCTACACTCGGGTAAAAATTACCCGAGGACCCCCACCCCCCAGCATACACGGTGTCTGGTACTCGTTTATTTGCCTGACAAGACTCTGCCATTCGGCTGGCAAAGGGTCCAACAGTCACAGACAGATTTATTGAACTTGGTATTTGCCCGAGCCTCCCCGTAAAGCTAGTAATGAGACACAAGGCTGATTTTTACTTGTGAAATTCCAAGCGCGGTGGCACTGACAAAAAGTCCCCGAAGACCAACCCATACGCGTGTACGGCACTCCCTTCTATTCATCCCAGACAAGACTCTGCCCTTCGACATTGCCTCGTCTGAGATCCTCTCCGCCCAAAGGCAGAGAGTCTGACAAGGATAGAGTTTTGATGGAATCGGTATTCACCTGCCTCCCCACAAAATCCAAATGTGGCACAAAACTGATTTATATTGTGAAAAATTCCAGTCTTTAAGCTCAGGCAAAAATTTCCCGTAGACCCTCTATAAAAGCTCTTGTCTGTTTCTCCCAAGATGAGATTATGCTCTTTGGCGGAGCCTCTTCTGGGTTCCTCTCTGCCCTAAGGCAGAGAATCTGATCCGATCAAGAGAGAGTTTTTGGCAAACTCTGAATACAGTTCTACTGACTATATGTATTCAGGATATATCTAATAATGGGGGAAATAGAATACCACAGGTAACTTGTCAGTCTTGTCCAACGTATTGTTGTTTTATTAAAGAATGATTCCTTACCCATATATATATATATATATATATATATATATGTTATCCTACGTCAGTGGCATAGAGTTTATCATATGCACCTGATAATTGCGTAGTGCACGAAACTCCAAGTCGTGCCACCGACTTAGGATAATATCTACATTTATTAATATATAATCAATAGCTCTGCTATACTACATTGAGCACTGTTTTATTAACACATGAATATTTTTATTTTTATTGATGTTCGTATAATTCAGATAATACCCATATGTATATTTATTAATTCACATAGATAGATAGATAGATAGATAGATAGATAGATAGATAGATAGATAGATAGATAGATAGATGTGGGGGTGAGTTAGGGGGGAAATACACTTGCAATAACTGAGCAGCACAAAGACAAAACTTAAGTCGTCTACAAAGCTTTACATTATTTGCCTTATTCGGACTGTTGTCCTCAACTTTATTGCCATATTCACGACGTTTCAGTCGTTGTACGCTACGACCTTCTTCAGGTGCTTGGAAGGACACATGGCCCATTGGATAAAAGCACTGGTTAGTTCCAGTGACTTGACCCAAAGAGTTGTGATTTCAATACCTGGCTACAGCAGTTCTCCCCAAAATATGGTTTCGATTGGTCAGTGTATGACTATTTTAGAGATAAGTAACCCCAGATTCCACAGATTCTTTTTCTCTTCGTTTTCGGTAAATTGCTATTATTTATTGGGGAAGGCTTGATAGCGGTTTCCAGCTGTCTTCTCCCAGGTTTATTATCCAATGTTCCTTCTCTTATACAAGTTGCCCTGAAATGCTGGAAATCCTACACTACTTTGCTACTTAACCCATGGATTGGAGAGGGTGTAAAGATGGATTCATGCCTTTCCCGAAGTTATTTATGCGAAAGTGAATACAGGCTGCTAGACGATTCCACTACATCTCATCAAACACTTACTCCCATGCAGACAATTATGAGACCATGAATTGTTCGAACTGTTAACTTTTGTTTTGCTTTTTGTTGTCATCATAGCTTTTTAGATTATTCATTTTACAGCCTTCTTCAGATTTATAATCCATAAGACAAGAGTCTGGGTCCCTTTTTCACAAAAGAAGTTCTGTAAATTTCTTACATGGAATCTTCCTTTGAAGCAGACTGTAGACCAAAAGCAAAAGATCTTTTAGTCGTTCAAACGATTGTAAGAAAAAAATTAGCGGCCGACATCATAGATTCACAGACAACTTTAGCATGGTAATGGTAATGTTAATTGTTTCCTTATAAGGAAACATTTGGATTTCATTAAGCGAACAGGTATTGCCACTTTCAGTTGAAATTTCATAAAATATTTTGTTTTAAACAATTTTGTTTTAAACAATTTTTCAGGAAAATAAATTTCTCAAGTACAGTAACTGTTATATATATATATATATATATATATATATATATATATATATATATATAGTATTGATGGGAGTTTCCTTCCTTTCCTTTTGTATGAAGTAATGTAGAATGTCAACATCTTGATTATGTCATTATTTTCATTTCGGGTTACATATGCTATTCATTTGGATGCCAATATGAAAACGTTGTTTTTGAAATCGAACCCTAGGGCAACCGACACAGGGCTGACTCTAGTGAACTCAGGATGAGGTCAGAAATCTAGAGAAATTTTGTTTACACCTCGTTGTTGTAAAGCCGTGTATCACTGACAATTAAAGATGTTTGAATACAAAAAGCAAACTTGATGGAATCATGAGGATCTTTCTATTTTCTATATTCCAGTTAAAAGCTTCTTGACAGTTCCGTTGAAGAACTGTGGAATGTCAAATATTCTGGGAAGAATAATGATCATCCAAGACTTTAGTTAAATTATAATGATCGGTTAAATCGAAAATGATAAATTGAATGATCTGGTTAAAAAATGCATTTTTACAACCTTCGTTCATTGTTATTATTATACATTACTGTTGTGGATTCCGGGTGAGGAACCGCACAAAATAATGAACAACAAGACAGATATTTGAGATAGAAAAATAAGTTATATTAAACGTAAAGATACAAACTGGAACGTAGGTTAGTAATCCAGGAATACGATTAGTAAGGAATATATATATATATACAAGTCTTTGAAGTGAATCCGTACTGGAAATAGTATATCCGTGTAATATTATTGTGGCTGAGTGGAGCTCAGAGCTACTATGACTACTGACGCGGTATTCTCTGTGTAACTTCGGTATCTCTCGGTAACTTACGGATCAGTCCGATGTCTCTCCGATATCTGACGGATCTCATTATGGGAGGAGTATATGTATACTCAAATCGAGTCCATTATCATAGAAAAGGGGAGATCTCACAACAATTGCTATTCATCATCACCTTAGTTCGTGGAATAAAAGAACACATTCATATAAATTATTCATGTAAAACATTATATATTCACTATTATGAACTGAAAGAGGAAATTCTTCATAAGATAAGCCTAGCCCTAACTCTAAACGATTCTTCCATTTTGTGCTTAATGTAAGAACTGTTTTTCTTTTAGCAATTATGCTAGTTAATAATTTCTAGAAGAGAGCGCATAATCTGGTGTGATTAATAGTCTTCTTTTTTTTCTTTGTTTGTTTTTTTAACCAGGCCAGTACGTTCACAATCTCGGTCACGGTGACTTGGAATTTTGCGCTTGCACAACTATCGACAGTTCCATCTACCCAATTTAGATCTGAATTAGTTACTCTTAGATAATCGGTTACTTGGAAATTTAAATCATAAAAATGTTCAAAGTTCAAGAATCATGCTAGGACAGTCAGTCAGTTAAGTGCCATACGTGATACACGCTTGGGCGATCATGTCTCGAAAGAGACATGACTGACTGGGCAGAAGATTATCCCGCAGTAGGTTGCCATTGCTTTCTGCGGTAGACTGGTTGCCGATCAAGGCTATAGAACCCAATCTGTCCTGCTATTTAACCCATAACTGGAAGGAATAGACGGATTAATACCTTTCCCAAGGGTATTTGCGCGAAAAGGAATACAATGAATTCGGCTGGAATTCGAACTCGGCTCCCCGATTTCTCGTTCCGAGCCGATATCCAATGCACCACAACGCACATCCTAGGTGCGACTACTAAATACTCCAGTTTACTTAAAGTTCTCACAGACATTTACGTAATTAGCTTGATTTTCCACGATCAGTGATTCTTGCTAAATTAAACTAAGCATAACACACATTTACCTAATCGTATATATATATATATATATATAATAAACTTATTTATAAATGGAACTTTGTCTCTGTGTGTGTGTGTGTATCCGTTACCTATAGACTCCGAAACGGCTGAACCGATTTTCTTGAAAATTTACACAGTTGTACTATAAGCGTCTGTGAGTGTTCTTAGCTAGGTTTTGTGTCGAGGTACCACGAAAATCGATAATCGAAAAAATCGGGTTATAGAAGGAGTGGTCCGATTTTAATCAAATTTGATACACTCATAGACAAAGACATAAGAAACGATATTCAGAAGTTTCAAGGTTGCAATTCTTACAATAGTGCAGAAAATCGATGATATATATATATATATATATATATATATATATATATATATATAAAAGGCAAGATGTTTGTGTGTGAGTCTGTTTATCTGCCTGTATGTCTATTTTTTCAGCCCTTATATTTTAGTTTTTACTTCGGGTTTGACTCTAAGTAGGTATAATTGTAGTTCTTAGTCTCAGCCATGATACCATTTACACAGAGGACATATTTAGCCTTCAAAATTCAGTTTACGACGAAAAAAACTTATTTGATATCGATACCAGGAAATCGAAATTTGACTTACATCCATTCATTTTTCTTTCAGTCTACGGTTCGCTTTAATTGGTAACAACTATTGCTTTTTAGTCTTTCCTGCCAACCTCCAAAGAGTCTGAGCTCCAGGACCATGGATTAGTTTTAAAGCTTTCATTACATCCGAGCAACGCCGGGCTATACTGCTAGTATATATATATATATATAAAGTTAATTGCTGAAACCTCCTGAAGAAGATGTTGCCAAAAAGTTCTATTGCCAAAACGTTTATCTACGAATCTCTGTAGTCGAGTTGAGGATGAAGCTGAATAAAACTCAATCCCCTAAGTAACAAACTATATTATTTGTATTAATTATATATATATATAGTCATCCGCAAACAGATCTGTTTCGCTGTATCACAGGTCATCAGTACGGTTAGGCATCCGATTCCTTTTTACCCAGGATTGGAAGCCGACTAAATTGGCATTATTCGGCGATTCTACCTCTGAGCTATGGGCGCTTGGTATAAGGGGGCAGACTTTTAACGTGTGATATACCATGTATTCATACGCCAGTGGTGAGAATGTTCTAATTCATTACTGAATGAACGATGTCCAAAGAATAAGGAACGAAGAAAATAATTGCAATGTTCAAAATATTAATTTAAAACAGTGCTCAATATAAGAATAGAGCAATGAATATTTATTATTAATTATACTTTAGAACATGCACAAACTACAAACTACTACAAAATTGTACATTTTTTTTTACATTGAAAGAACAATGTCTCGTCAGGTAGTTAATATTAATGGTAATAAACGTTTTATTGAAAAAAATTAAATAACACTTCCTTTTATTTTCGCAAATCTTTTTTGTATGAGATAAGAAGGTATTAAAAAGAGGGAAAAAAGAAAGAGGGCAGAAAAGATGAGAAAAACAAGATGAGAAATCAAGAAAGGGAAAGAAAGAGGAAAGAGAAAGACACAGAGGAAACAAAAAAGCAAAGAGGAAAACAAGAGAGAAATGGAAAGAAATGAAAGGAAAGAGCCAATGGAAACGGTTAAGAGAGAGAAATTTTAAATTTAAGAAGGAAGTGACTTGTAGACAGATATAGATATCGGTAACATAGTGTCTGGGTTCAAGTCTTTCTGCATTTAAAGAAACATACTTCTATAAAAGATAAAGGAAATAAAGAGGAAAAGGAAAGACACAAAAAGAAGCAGAAAGCAAAGAGGAGAACGGAAAAAGTGAGAAAATGCACAGACGGAAGAAAGGAGAGAAGACAACAGAAACGGCTAAAAAATAGAAATTTCAAAACTTTGACCGGAAGTGAATTTAAACAGATATATAGAGAGAAAGATTAAAGAGTGTAGAGTCGGAGAGGAATAAGTGCCTGAGGAAATTATTGCAGCATTCAAAACATTAATTTAAAACAGTGCTCAATATAAAAATACAACAATTAATATTTGTTATTAATTATTACTTTAAAATATGTGCAAACTACTATAAAATTGTACATTTTGTTTTGACATTGAAAGAACAATGTCTCTTCAGGTAGTTAAGACTGTTGATAATAAACATTTTATTGAAAAAATTAAAAAAAAACACCACTTCCTTTTATTTTTGGAAATCTTTTTGTACGAAGTAAAAAGAGGGAGAGAGAGAGTAAGGAGAGGAAATCGACAAATATTTGATTTTTGCAAGAATTTCCAAATCTATATTTTTTTACCGCAAAAAGGACGCTAAAACATCCTCTACTAATACTTAGTCCCCACCTCGCCTCTCCTACGCTGATGTAAGAAAAACATGTATTTTAACCAAAACTTTCTGAAAGAATCAAAAAATATAGTTAAACAAAAAAAAAATGCTTTGGTCTTTCCTCTTAACAATAACAAAGTTTCTGACGATAAAAAATTGTTTTTATTGAGTTTGGGGAATTTTTCCATCATGGTATGCTCACTTTTTAACGAACCTGTGGAGGTAATTTATTTTTAGTGTTTTTATTTTCTTTCTTTCTTAAACAGTGACATTCATAACAACCAGCCTAGATTAAGAAATTCTACTAAAGAAAGTTTGTACCACCGATGTATATTTTGTAAACCAAACATATGGTCATCAGCAAACAGAGGAACACAAAATGCCAATTACAGGTTGGGGATACTAAAATCAAGCACGTACAGAAATTTAAGTACTTGGGAAGTGTTCGAACAGAAGATAGAAAGTGCGACACTGAGATCCGAAGGCGAATTGGCATGGCGAATGACGCATTCCAGAAGCTGAGCAGAGTATTAAGAGAGGGGAAAATTTCGCTAAAAACAAAGAAGAGAGTTCTGAATTGCTATGTAATGTCTGTTCTTCAATATGGCAGCGAATGCTGGACAATATGAATGAAGGAAAATATAATGAAGGAAAAATTGGAAATGTGGTTGTACAGAAGGATGATGCGGATATCATGGATCGAGCATGTAAGCAATGATGAGGTTCTGAAAAGGATGGAAACGAAAAGGAAATTAATACTGAGTATCGGGAAGAGACAGCTAAAATTTCTGGGACTTGTGATGAGGAAGGTAGGCTTGAAGAATCTGATACTCACAAGTCAGATAGAGGGGAAGAGAGACATTGGAAAGCAGCGGATAACATATTTAACGAGCCTGGGCAGGGGGATGACAGAGCAGGGTTTGGGTTGGGTAACAGGAGAAAGCGTACTAAGAGCTACCAAAGATAGGGAAATGTCGAAGGCCATGATCGCCTACATCCTGAAGGTACATGGCACGTAGAAGAAAAAGTACCACCGATAGGTATTGAACATGTTTCTTCTCCTTTTGCATCAGGGAAAACATTTTTATCACCGAAATGCGCCTTTAACGTTTTAGCCGCGTTGATAGACAAAAATTTTTAATTACTTATTTAAGGAGTGCCTATTTCTCGAAATGTATGCGTCTCTATCTACGAATCTATATATGTTACTGTCTCAGTTCTGGGCATTAAAATAAATCTTTAATTGACAGGTTTTTCTTCCGCCTTACTTCATGCAAATTTTTATTTACTGTATTTATTATCATAAAAGTTAATTTCTGAGCATAAAAATAAAATAAACGCAAAGAAAGATACGCCTTTAATGAGTCGTATCAGTGCATTTTGACCCCACTGAATCTGACAGTCTAGTCAAAAAGAGTGTTATCCAAGTTCGGAAATATCTGCGCTTATCATGCGAAAATAAACTTAAGTCTGAATTAATACCTGAGAACGTTAGGGGTCGACTTATACGCCAGTATTTTGACTTATTACCTTCCCTACTTATCACTTCTATCCCAGCTTTACTTTTCATTTAAGACACCTTTGTAAGTAATCCAAGTGTTAATTTTATAATGGAATTGATTTATGTCCCTAGCTCTCCTTGTAATTGTTATGTGTCGGGGTCGTATTTATTTTTTGCCTATCTCTCGGTCTTTCTTTTCTGCACCCTAACTTGAACAATCTCTAGTGACGTTCTACCCACAACTCGTCTGTTCACCCTACCTTCACGACCGGGTGGTGAAATTCTGCCTCGAATTGTCACGACTCGGGTGTTTAATTACAGATCCATTTACAGTTAGACGCTAACTGCAAATTTCGATGCCAAATAGACTCTCAGAGACCTTGGCAGGAAATTGAGAACGGGAAGTTAGGAAACATACACATGTACGCACAAAAAGTCGAAATACACGTGCACATATTATGAATACACTAGGACGACACGCGGGCACACACACACACACACACACACACACACACACACACATATACACACTTATCGGTATATGACCAAACAAAATAAAATGTTATCAAATCTAAGAACACACATTAAATATATTTCGTTAAAAGAAACGACACGATAACAGGAAATGTCACGTGAACATGTGAATCTGATTTATTGATTGGTTCGTTATTTACAACTGATCAAAACTTTTCAGGTTATTGAAGACCAGAAAATATTTTTAGATTGTAAGTTTGTTTGTTTTTTAAGTAATAATGATGTTTTGTGATACAAGTCTTTTTGTGATGCTAATTAATCCATAGCCTGGGGACAAAAGGTGGATTCGTACTTTCCATATTTGTGCGTAAGTGAATAGAACGAACACAACTGGAATTGGAATTCGGTTTTCCGATTAACAATTCCGAGCCATTATCCATCACACCACCCACACATCCAAGCTTACAGTACCTGGTATTCCCAAGCGGTCACCCATCAAGGTACTGGCCCGACTCGACGTTGCTTAACTTCAGTCATCGTATGTGAACTGGTGTTTCAACGTGATATAACCGTAAGACCAACACGTGAAGACGTAATATTTGAAAATGATGAAACCGGCATAGGAGAAAAAACAAAACCTTTTTTATAATGCCTTATGAAAACCGAAAGTAGTCAGACATTGAACAATTGATATTTAAGTATGTAGGGGAAATTGTCCGACAAATAGGGAAATTGGCCGAAATATAAGGAAATGGTCCAAATCAAAAAAAAAATAAATGGAAAAATTCTTAACAAAAAAATATCGTTGGTCTGTAACCAAACGTGTTAAGAATTAAACATTGCTGCCCAATTACACTTAATATGAGTGTTTTATTTGTTCACGCTCGGGCGCGATTGTATATGTGTGTGTCTGTGTGTGTCTATGTGTGCGTGTCTGTGTGTGATCGAATGATAAAAGTGAAAAGCTAGAAATTTAAATTAAAAGCTTACAGTCCCTATAACTTTCTTTTTCAGAGTGTTTTATGTAATATTTTCACTAGTGTTTGCTGCATTTCTTCACCGTCACTATGCACACACACACACACACACACACACACACACACACACACACACACACACACACACACACACACACATCAGCTTCCGTCTTTATTGTACAAAGGATTTTACACGAATCGTGTAAAATCCTTTGTACAATAAAGACGAAAGCTGATGATGGTTCGCCTGAAATAGGCCCATACTTCCGATTTACCATGAAATAACGTGTCTGCCTTAATTTTTCTCCTATTTGCTCTGTAATTTTTAATTTAATTTAATTTAATTTTTAATTATTTATTTATTAAATTTTTGGTATTTTGTTGAATTTTTATTTTATTTGTTTTGTCACTAACCTAAGTAGTTCGTGTAAATTATTTTGCAATTGAAGGTTATTTTCGACTTGGATGAACCGTGGTATTATCTTAATTCCATGAGTTCTGTCTTGTAAATGAGTAAAGATTTGTTCTTTGAGTTATTCACTCACCGCCGGGCAGCTAGTATACACGTGTTAGTTAACTCGCCTATATTCTGAAAAAATGTTTAAATTTTATTTTTGACTTCATAAATTTAATTAAATCAACTTTCTGTGTTACCTCCTCGTGGTAAGTTCACCCGGAATCAGTCTGTCTTTTCTGTAATTTTTAATTTAATTTAGTTTAATTTTTAATTATTTATTTATTAAATTTTTGGTTTTTTTGTTGAATTTTTATTTTATTTGTTTTGTCACTAAACTAGTTCGTGTAAATTGTTTTGCAATTGAAGGTTATTTTCGACTTATACTAAGTTAAAACTTAGTAAATTTCAGTTACCCTTTTCTTTTTCTTTTTTTTTTAATTGGAGTAGATAGTTCCTACTATCGCCCGGTCTCACACTCCACCCGCTTCTTTTGATCAAGAGTAGAGGTGATCGCCTTGTTTCTTGTTCGGGAAGGGGTTTCCGGTTCATCCCCCTTCTTCGGTCTTAGTGTTAGTTCAGCTGGAAGCTGTTTGCAGTTACGGAGTATGGTGGCAACGTCTTTATATTCTGTGGGTACCGGGTTGGCAGTTTCCTGGTTGCTGCTTCCGACTGGTAGTTAGGAGCCCGAACTCATGCGTAGCGTCTTGAGAGGCTGCTCTGATCAACAGTTGAATAATACCGGGGTTCTTGTAGTGCCATATCGCGCATGGACGGGCGTCCCTGCATGAACGTTCGGTGGGCAACCTCGAGGCCACATTATGTTGTAGGCAGCGCCAGTCTCCATCCTTCACATGCTGCAAACAAGTGACCGACTGACTCTATTCTAAGACCTCTCCTTAACTGAATCACTATGAAAAACAGCAAACAGAATAGCAAAGCTAAACCAGCTAGTCTGGAAACGCCCAAACCCGTCTGCATCTCTGACACTAACATACGTGGTATCCGCACTAGCTTCCTCAGCGTTGATTCATTCCTTCACACTAACTCACCTGATATCTTGGGCCTATGTGAAACTAACTTAACCCTTCTATCCCCTCTTCTGAGTTTGACGTTCCTGGCTACCTTCCCATTTTCAGGAAGAACTCCAATGTTCATATGCATGGGCTTGGTGTGTATGTCAGCGAACATCTTCCCCTAGCTAGGGCGACATCCCTTGAATCCCCGGATCATTCTTTCATGTGCTTCCGCCTCTCACTTCTAAGCTCGATTAGCTATCTCTTCTTTCTCTACCGCTCCCCTTCCTCCCCGGGCTGTTCGTTACTTGACAGTATCTCTGACAATATTGACAAAGCCATTTCTTCCCATCCCTCCGCCCATATATTCGTGTTTAGTGACTTTAACGTCCACCACACCAAGTGGCTGGAGAACTCTGTCACCGAGGGTCGGTGACAGAGTCCACACCATGAATTTTTCAATAACCCAATCCCTTACGCAAGTGGTGAACTTCCCCACGCGTTTCTCCGACAACCCTAACGGAAGGGACTCACTACTAGACCTCTGCTTCACTTCCATCCCAGACTCTTGCACTACCAGACAACTCTGCCCACTCGGTAACTCTGACCACACCGTAGTTTCCGTCAACATTTCATTCCACTCCCACCCAACCCAAGAAACCCAGACAAGTAGAATATCCTACTGCTACCAAAGAGCAGACTGGGATTCGTTCCGAGACTTCCTCTGTGACGTCCCTTGGAACAACGTTTTTAGTCTTCCCATCGAAGAATGTGCATCCGAGGTCTCCTCCTGGGTTAAGGCTGGCATCGATGCTTTCATCCCTGCCAGGAAATTTCAGCTTAAATCTCATTCGTCTCCATGGTTCTCGCCTGCTTGCTCGGCCGCCATTGCCCACCGGAATCATTTCTTCCGACTCTATCGTAGCTACGCGTCGGACCAAAACAGACGCCTTTTCGCTTCAGCTCGTAATAAGTGTAAAAAGATACTTAACGAAGCTAAGATGTTAATTGCTGCCAGAATGAAGCAACGCATAGCATTCGCTAATTTCGGCACCAAGGACTAAGAGTACTTAACAAGAGCAAGTCCACAATATCCCCACTAATAAACAAATTTGAGGTCCTCACCTCCCCAGAGGACAAGGCTGAATGCTTTGCCCGCAGATTCTCGAATAATTCGAGACTGGACTCGTCTGGAGTTTCTACACCCGACTTCCCACCTAGAACTGATGCTCAACTGAATGACGTCCATATTACACACTCGCTTGTCTCTAAGATAATCTCAAAACTTGACCCTCACAAAGCGAGCAAGGGGACGGAATCCCAATCATAGTCTTAAAGAAATGTGCCCGCGAACTTTCCTCTGTACTTTCTAAGCTCTACAACTTCTGCCTATCTGCTTCCTGCTTTCCTGCCTGTTGGAAATCTTCCTCTGTGGTTCCTATATTTAAAAACACTGGAGAACCCTCGGACTCCGCAAATTACCGACCTATCAGCCTTCTTCCGATCTTTGGCAAAGTGTTCGAAGCCATTCTCAACGCCGAGGTCGTTCAGCATCTCACGGCCCACGGGTTCCTCTCAGACAAACAGTATGGCTTCCGCTTCACCAGGCCTATATGCTAACGACCATCACCGAGTACATATATCAGGCACTCGATAGGAATGATGAAGCCCGAACCGTTGCCTTGGATATCTCTAAAGCGTTCGACAGAGTTTGGCATGCTGGCCTTCTATGCAAACTGCGGAGCTATGGTATAGCAATTGTTTGAACTAATCCAGTCATTCCTATCTACCCGCACATTGAAAGTGGTATTATACGGACATGCCTCCCAGAACTACCATACGAACGCAGGTGTCCCTCAAGGCTCTATCCTAGGTCCTACGCTCTTTCTGATCTACATTAATGATCTCCCTGATACCATAAGATCCCAAGTAGGTATGTACGCCGATGACACTACAGTTTATTCTCGCCCCGACCAAAAATCTGGTGTGGGCGACAAAGCTAACCTTGCAGCCGAGCTTGGAAAGGACCTCCAATCCGTAGTGGACTGGGGTAAGAAATGGCTCGTAAATTTTAATGCTTCTAAAACGAAGCTACTATCAATTAATCATCATAGACAATCGCACCTACCTCCTATTAGCATGGACCAGGCTTGCCTCCCAGAGAGTAAAACACTACGCCTCCTTGTTCTCACACTTTCAGCGGACCTCAAGTGGAATGATTACATCGAATCCATTGCTAAATCCGCTGCTATGAAAGTCGGTTCTCTGTGCAGGGCCCGGAGGTTTTTCCCGTCTGAATCTATCCTGCACATTTATAAATCTACCATACACCCGTGCATTGAATACTGTTGCCATATCTGGTCGGGTGCCCCTGCTATTCTCCTTGAGCTTCTAGACAAGGTACAGCGGAGGGTCTGTAATGTGATCGATACCGACTTAGCAAACTGCCTGCAGTCTCTCTCTCACCGGCGCGACGTGGCTTCCCTGTGTCTCTTCTATAAATACTTTCACGGATTCTGCTCCGATGAACTTAGATCACTGGTGCCCCCTAGGTTCGAATTTGCACGAGATACTAGATTTGCAACTAGATCCCACCCTTTTACAGTGAAACCGATAAAATGCAACCGCAACTTCTACTCCAACAGTTTCTTTTCTCGCACTTCTCAACTGTGGAATTCTCTTTCACATGATTGCTTCCCCGACGGCTACAATCTCCAGGAGTTTAAATGTAAGGTCAATAGACACCTCCTAACAAACTAACTTCCATTCTTTCAAACACTCTTCCCACCCAACCAACTATCTATCAACCCCCTTCTGACATTTCCTATATCTAACCACTCTTCCTATTTACCTCCCCCTATGTAGCCCCAAGCACAATAGTGGCGGTGGAATGCCTTGCTTGGGGTGAAATGATTAAAAAAAATAATATGTATTTATATACATATATATTTAGAGCTCTCTTAGAGAGCTATCCTACCACTGTATGTACAGGATACTCCTTTGGATTCTTCTATACCCACAGTGCATGCTTATAAATATATATATATATAGAGAGAGAGAGAGAGAGAGAGAGAGAGTATCGAGGCAGTAGATAATTTTCTAAACATATACTGTTAAATATAAGAGACAATCAATGTCTATTATGTTTTATCATGAGCCGTTCTAAACATCGTATTTTGGCTTTAATTTCTGGTGAAAATAAAGACAAAAATTGTCCAATATTTGGAAACTTTTTATGCTAGTTCTAAGATTTGGATCATGATTAAACATAATAGACATTCATTGTCTGTTATATTTAACAGTATATGTTTAAAAAATATATATGTGGGGAGGGGGAAGAAATACCCCTTTTCTACAATTTTCATTAAAAACAACTAACAAAGTATTGAGGTTAATGAAACTTGTATAAAAGAGGGCTTACTGCCCAAATACACAATTGTTAAATTACATGACCCAGCAACCAAAAATGAAAGGAAAAAACCTAACCGCAGTGCACTAAAAGTCGTTCTGAAACATTTTTAATCGTTTCAAGCCAAGCAAGGCAGTACTGTCACTGATGCGCAGGGGTGGGGGGTGCTACATAAGAGGATAGTGAAGGGTGACACAGAAGGAGAGCGAAGAGAAAGAGGAACCGGTTGCAAGGGATGTCAGAGAATGAGTAAGAGAAATATGTGAACACTGGTGTGAAGAGAGTTGCGTGAGAGTAAAATTAAAAGGGAGCTAAGCTCGTTGGAGCAGAAACCATGAAAATATTTGTAAAAGAGACAGAAGCAAACCACATCTCGTCGGTGAGAAAGTGGCTGGAGACGAGCTGCCAAGTGGAGATCGATTACATTGGAGATTCTCCTCTGGATCTTGTCGAGAACCCCGAGGTAAATAGTAGAGAAGCCCGACCAGATATGACAACAGTATTCAATGCATGGACGGATTTGTATATGTGTAAAATGGATTCAAGTGAGAAAAACTTCCCGGCTCCGACACAGTGACCCAACCTTCCTAGTAGTAGATTTAGCTATTCTTACTGAAGCGAGAGTAAATAGCGGTGTCATCAGCGTAAATGTCTATTTGGGATTTGATCACATCAGGGAGATCGTTGATAAAGTTCAAAAAGAACGTCGGGAGACAACCATGTTCGTGTAATAGGATCTGCAGGCATGCCCGTTCAAGACAGCATTCATTATGTGGTTTGATAGGGACGATTTGATCAAATCAAGCAAGCGTCCAGTGATGCCATAGCCTGATATATGTATTCGGTGATAGTAGTTAGCACATCAGCAGTAGGACTGGCGAAGCAGAAGCTATACTGTTTGTCGGAGAATAGTTCATGGGCTGTTAGATGTTGAACTATTTCAGCATTGATGATAGCCTCGAACACTTTGCCGAAAATCGTTAGGAGGCTTATAGGGCGATAAACACGACGGTTTTTCAGAGCTATTAAATGCATAAAACATTCAATCGATAAAACCTTATTAGTCTGAAGAAGTTCTTTCTAGGGACAAAACGCTTTGCGAAAGTGATTTTTTTTTCCTCTTTGTCACTCAGTTACTGAATATTAATCTAATATATAGATTTGTTATAGATCTTACACAACCGCCCCCCCCACACACATATATATATATGGTAATTATCATCATTAATTTATTATTATTAAGTTTCAGTAGGCTATTATTATTATTATTATTATTATTATTATTATTATTACCATATATTTATGCTCTATTTTTGTATTGAGCACGTTTTAAAGTAAATATCTAACTGTGGAATGTACTTCCATTAGTAACTATTACTTATATTATTATATACTTGTACATACTTGTACACTTGTACGCCATTGTACATACGACGCAAACGGCGGAGGGAAAGAATACGAATGATAGGTATTATTTTCATTTCATTTCATTATATTTATGTCCTAATTATGCTAATATATGTCATAGAAAAAATGTCATGTCCTATATTATTACTTTACTATTGTATTATTGCGTTAGCATAGGTGTATGACGTAGGTACTTATTCATAGAAAATCGCAGCTACATTCCGACTTATACGTAAAATCGTATTACGACACATCGTAAGAATGGATCTCTGTCGTAAGTTAAAAAGCCTGTGTAACTTAAACTTAATAAAACCAAAGTTTTATCGTATAAATATTTATGCTATTACTAAGAGGACAGGTCAACGTATTTTTTAATTATTTTTTTAAAATTTTATGCTTTCTAACACGTTCGAAATTTTAGTTAAGAATCTTGTTTTTTTTTTTTGTCAGTGTGTGACCAGATTTTTACCAGAGTTTATTACGATGGAAAACGTAATATTATGAAGCTACATTTTTTTCATTTGGAAATTTTGGCAAAAATCAAATAATTGTCTAATTTTAATAAAACTTTCAGGAATCATTTACATATAAATGAAGTTATTTTTTAAAATTATTATTTTTAGAAAATCTTGGTAAAAGTTGTTTCGTTTTTTTTTTGTTTTTTTTACATCTGTTACCTCCACCTTGAATTCATTTTTTTTTTATCGTATCACCCCGAGCAAGGCGGTAACGCCACTAATGTGCAGGGGGCTACGTAATAGTGAAAAAATTGGAAAAGAGAAAGCCGGAAGCCACATCCTAAACAGGGAGCCTCTACACCTGTTCAATAGACGTGGGTAGAGTGTGAACCGGGCGATAGATCTATCTACTCCAATTGGGGGAAAAAAAAGTGAGAAGATTGGTAAAGAGAAAGCCGGAAACCACATCCTAAACAGGGAACAAGGGATTTTCGTGAAATTTCTAGAAATTTAATATACCCACAAAATTTTTTTTATTATCTAAGTGCAGGATTCATTAGGAATGTTTTTTTTTAAATCGCTGTTCATCCGAAAATCTGCTCCGAATAGATTCATCAAAAGTACGCCATTTTTTAATTTAGATGAGCTTTTAATTGCTTTTATAAATAATATATATTAAGGACATCATATTCTGAAGAAAAAATATTGGATGAATGATGAATTTTTACAAGAATTGTTTTCATTTTTCTTTGTTAATTATTATGATTATAAAGTTTCAAACATTTTTTTAAATCTTATAGTCACTATGTGCATTCAGTTATTAAGTAAACAATATATTTACTCATCGAAAATTGAAAAATTTAATACAAATCATTTCACACTAAGATTTTTTAAATAATTTTAAAAAATTTTTATTTTAAAGTTTAAATTTTTAAAACTAGGGAATGTAATAAGAAACATATCATGAAAAGGTCTCGTGTTTCAAGGGCTGTTCCCCTTACGAAACGTTTCATAAATTTTTGTAAATTCTGGTCAACCATACTAAACTTGTCACATCTGGTCGTCGGCATTTACTTCACAAATCAGAAAGATCAGAGCTCCGTGAGTAATAAAAATACTTTTATTGTAAATGCCATGCTATAAACAAGTAATACTTGTTTCAAACCAGTTTAATTTAACTTTAAATTTTCTATTTTTTCTTAAAAGTTGTGTTACAGATGTATATAAAACGAGAATTTTAAAACGAGAATTAACTTTTGTTGACAAACATGTCAATATGACAAAAATATGTCTTTAATATTTTAACTGAAATTGATCAAAAGCTGAGATTTCAATCAATATAATTTCTGCCTGAAAAACACCAGAATATTCTTCTTAATGAAAATAGTAAATTCAGTGATTTAGCTTTCAATTAAAGTTAAACTGAAATGCTTGAAAAAAGCTTTTTTCGTTTTTTTAAAAATCATTTTAAAACATAGGTATCGAAAATGAGTGAAAGTATCTTATATATATATATATATATATATATATATATATATATATATATATAAGCAATAGGAAGCCAAAAGGATGATACGGGGTTAGTTTGACCCGTTGAAATGGCTATACGATCTCGGGAGTTTGGAATTTGTACTTTATATGTAATATATATATATATATATATATAGAGAGAGAGAGAGAGAGAGAGAGACAGACAGACAGACAGACAGACAGACAGACAGACAGGGACAGAGACAGAGAGAATGTACCAAAATACTTTTACAAATTTTGGGAGCCGGTTCCTCACACCAAAACACTGACAAAAGTTCATATAAACATATATCTGCATATCCTTCGTTTTTGAAACATTCTGTTGAAAGAAAGCTTATGGTAGAAGGTGCAGTGTTGACATATAGACTAGGCTACATTTGTCATTCATGTACATTTGTGGCTACTCTGTCTTTAACGGTAGTGAGTTGACTGAGAAGTATTCCGTTTAACAATGGCTGGTTATTCATATTGAGAAGACAACTATGCTTTTTACACACAGCCACGCGAATAGTAATGGATGCGAGGTTGCACGGCTGTATCAGATTGCGTTTCCATACAGAAGGCAGCCGAGTCATCCAACCTTTGCTGCTGTTGATCGTCGCGTTGCTGAGACAGGATCTATAACAACACAAACTATGGATCAAAGACCGAGATTTGCTCATACACGTGACCACATACCACAGGCTGTCTGAGCATCAACACATATCAAGTGACCCTATTATGTAACACAACACATAGTACCCCATTAAGGGTACTCCAAGAGCAGCTCCTGTATCCATATCATTTGTAACGTGTTCAGGGTCTTTTGCGTTCTGATTACTCACAATGCGAGAACTTTCGCCAATGGCTTATTGCACAAAATACCAATCCGTTTGTCTGATGTTCTGGTGAGCTTACCTCGTTGATATCTTGAATTTAAGAGTGCTACTAGATTGAGATGTGCGTTGTAGTGCATTGGATATCGGCTCGGAACGAGAAATCGGAGAACCGAGTTCGAATTTCAGTTGAGTTCGTTGCATTCACTTACGCGTATATACCCTTGGAAAAGGTATTAATCCGTCTCTTCCTCTCTAGCTATGGGCTAAATAACAGTACAGATTGGGTTCTGTAGCCTTGGTTAGCAACCAGTCTACCGCAGAAAGTAATTACAACCTACTGCTAAAATATTCTGTCCTGTCATTCATGTCTCTTCCGAGACACGATCGCCCAAGCATGTATGGCCCTTAACTGACTGAATTTTATTATGCATTGTTGGTCCTAGTCTATCTCTTCTGTCTTCCTTGTAACATATTCTTTTATTGTCCTTTCTGTCCACTAAACTTCATGCATACTCCTTCACTCTTAGTAATTCTTTGTGTTTTAGTGCCATTATCTCCTTGGTTGGGGTGAAGGATTCATATATATAAAATTTAGGATCATTGTGTCGTGCCAGAAAATTTTCCTTCCTCAAAATCCATCATTTACAAATCTACCATTCATCTAGACATTGAATACTGCTGCCATATGTGGTGATCTTACTATATATCACAGAATCTAATGATCTGCAATATAAACGATCCTGACCAGGCATCTCGACTTCAGTCACTTTCTCACCGACTTGACGTGGTTTTCCTCTATATTTTCTACAAATATTTCCATGATAACTGCATTTGCAATCTTTTTTCTCTGGTGTCCAGAATACATGGATTTAATCGCGCTACTAGATTGGCAACTAGGTCTCACCGTTTTATTGTAGAAAAAAATAAATGCCACTACCATTTCTAATCCAATAGTATTTTTCTTGCACTTCCCGCCTGTGAAAATCTCTTCCATTTACTTCCTTTCCTGATAACTAAAATCTTAAAAATTTTTAATGCAACATTAATCTTTATCTTCTGTATTCTCCTCAATCTTCCGTATTCTCAGTCTTCTATTTCATTTCACTTTCACTCATTGTCACCCCTTGCGTACTACTGGCATTATATGTATATATACAGTGAGGTGAAACAAGTATTTGGACAGTAAAAAATGGATTTAGAATCATATATTGAAGGAAAAGCATTGTCTAAAGCTCACAATATATTCATAAAACAATTATAAATGCAAATAAACAGCAAAAATAAATTATTTGACACTTTTATATATTTTACTTGCAGTATAGCCCGGTGTTGCTCGAGTGTAATGAAAGTTTTAAAATTAATCCATGGTCCTGGAGCTCAGATTCAGCCTAAAGAATATTTGTGTGAAATTTGGTGAGAATCGGATAAAAATTGTGGATTTGTATAAAGGACATACAGACAAATAAACAGATACACTCACAAACATCTTGCCCTTTATATATATATATATATATATATATATATATATATATATATATTATCGATTTTCTGCACTATTGTAAGAACTGCAACCTTGAAACTTCTGAATATCGTTTCTTATGTCTTTGTCTATGAGTGTATCAAATTTGATTAAAATCGGACCACTCCTTCTATAACCCGATTTTTTTGATTATCAATTTTCGATATTTATCGGGGGTACATCGACACAAAACTTAGCTAAGAACACTCGCAGACGCTTATAGTACAACTGTGTAAATTTTCAAGAAAATCGGTTCACTCGTTTCGGACACACACACACACACACACACACACAATTCCATTTATAAATAAGTTTAGATATACAAATTATTAAAACCGGTAGGGAAAAATATTTGGACATTTCCGAAATTATGTTTAACATTAATGTTTGAGTATATTTCATGATCGAATGTGTTAGAATTTTATGGAATAGTCTAGAACATGCATTACTTCAAGGTGTTAGCTATCTTTATGGTCAGTTCATCCCAAGGTGTTGCACTAACAGGACTGTAAGATGCCAAAGCAAAGAAAGCTGTCGAAAGATCTTAAAGATCGAATTATTTCTGCACATAAAGAAAAAAATGCTATTGTAAGATTTCTAAAGAGATATATATATATATATATATATATATATATATATATATATATATATATATATACCTGTGAGCACTGTTGGGTACATAATTAAGAAATGGAAAGCCTTCGGTACTCATGAAAGTATGCCAAGAACAGGTGCACCGCGCAAAATATCACAAAGATTTTCACGAAAAATAGTACGGCGAGTAAAAAAATGACCCTTTTGTGACTCGGAGAGAACTTCAAATAGATCTCAGCAATACAGGAACTCATGTATGCAAGAAAACCATAAGTTCAGAACTTCACCAACAACAATTAAAATCTTGCTCTACTCGCAAATCACCATTGCTAAAAAAGCGTAATTTAAAATCCAGACTTGAATTTGCCAAAACTAATTTACAAAAGCATGATGACTATTATAAACAAATTTTATAGTCTTATGAAAGTAAGATTGAACTTTATGACCACAACGAAGCTAACCACGTTTGGAGAAAGGATGGAACAGCCTTCAAGCAAAAGAACACCATCCCCACTGTTAAGCACGGAGGCGATAGCATTATGGTTTGGGGATGCTTTGCATATAATGGTACAGGACAACGGAAAATTATTGAGGGCACAATGAATGCTGCCAAATACATTCAGATTTTAGAAGATTGCTTGCAGTCATCTGTTGAGAAATTAAAACTTGGACCAGATTGGGTTTTTCAACGGGATAATGATGCGAAATATACAGCCAAAGCAACGCGTGCATGGCTTCAAAACAATGACAGCAACGTGTTGACATGGCCCAGCCAATCGCTGGACATTAATCCAAGAGAGAATCTTTGGAGAACACTGAAAAATCAGATTTGTGAAAGGCGACCAAAGAACCTCAGTTAATTGAAAGTTTTTGCATAAGAGTGGGCTAAAATTCCCACCAAAAGAGAGCTACAGGAACAGACTGAGAGCTGTGCTTGCGAATGAAGAGGGGGACCAACTAAATATTAAACACATTTAAAGCATAATTTATATTCTGTCCAAATATATTTTTCACTACCTGTTTTAATAATTTGTATATAAAATATGTGTCAAATAATTTATTTTTGCTGTTTATTTGCATTTATAATTGTTTCACAAATATATTGTGAGCTTTAGACAATGCTTTTCTTTCAATATATGATTCTAAATCCATTCTTTACTGTCCAAATACTTGTTGCACCTCACTATATATATATATATATTCCATTTTTAAACGTGTTATTACGCTACCCGGGTTTCTACCATGAGTGGTGTCTTCAGGCGATTTTTAATAACTGGTTTTACTGTTTGCCGTTTTTCTTTTTAAGAACTCTCTTGTAACGGTGTTTTATTTGAAGGCTCACGTGTTAGGGAATTTATGAACGCGCAATTTTTAAATTAAAACGATTTATGACGTTTTCATCCATGGTTGTATGAACCTAAGAGGTATTTCTTAGTCCGGGTGCATTTAGTCATAATTTCCGTTCTTTCACGTAATATATATATATATATATATAATTTCCGTTCTTTCATTATATATATATGAAACTGCTTTAGGTTAGAAACGCAAAGGATGTTCTATTACTATTAATTATTTCAAAATTAAATTTTAAAACTGATCCAGCCGGAGAGCTCGATGTGAACATAATTATTTATCTACATAGCCATCAAGGTTATTTTCACATCTAAAAAATTTCAAAATCGAGATCGAATGATCATTTCTGCGAACAAAATCTGCTTCATCAGCGATCCATATCAACTGGATCGCTGATGAAGCGGTTCTGCTCGCATAAAAGATCATTGATCCCAATATATATATATATATATATATATATATATGCTATAAAATATAGATATAAACGGAATAAAATGGACTAATGCATAGATAGGAATAGATAGAACGGATCAAACTGTCGATATGTTCTGTTAATGCTAAATTTTAAATTTCAGCTCTCTCCTTCTGATATTAAGTCTAAATGTTCGTTTTGTTTCTTGGTTCTTTAAAATTTTGTCATTACTCATATGTTTAGTTCATGGTATTCTCAGCATCCTTCCGAAGAGCAACACTTCTGTCGTTTTCATCTTTTCTTCTATGTTCACAGTTGTTATATTCCATACTGATGGGAATTTTTTTTCCCAACCTTTGGTTTGTGGTAGTGTGGAAAGCTAATAATGTAGCCGTTGTTTCTATCAAGTGGTTCTCTACTATGGCCATTGACTTCGGTTTAGGAAGCGCTCTGCTCGTCGATTCTGTGTCATCGCATTACTGTCTGTTTGCATAGCTATGGACCCAGCCTACCACTTCTCCTTTGTGCTAGATACGCGCTGACTGAACTCACAAAATGTTTCATCCGTTCTTGTTTTTAAACCCGATTGATGTCTAGCTACCCTCCTCACCAGAAAAACCTGGAGGGAAAACCGGTTTAGTCACAGATTACCAAATCATACGACAAGTAGTGTTGGTTTGCGTGGTACCAGTATGACTGGTAGGGTGGACTGACAATAAGAAAACAATGTTGCCCTGTACTTAATTAAAAACAAGTAAACAAACAAAACAAGATTTGTTGTAATTAAATCCTAGAATTTACCCTAAATTCTTATTAGCCATGATGAATAATTGCGCTCTAAATGAGGAGCTTTATTTCAGGCGTCTTTTGAGATTCGGGTTCACTACAGACCTCAAGTTAAATTCATATACAGTGCAATAACGTATACATAGGAGAAACATAACGAAATCTAAAATCGTGGATCTAGGAACATAAAAGAGACATACGTTCCAACTCTCTTGTATTACATCGAAATAACGCAGGACACAATTTTGATTTTTCAAATTTCAGTTTAATTAAAAAAGAACATAACCCTTTAAGAAGGAAGTACTTTGAAAACATATTAATAACATTACTACCAATCATTAACACACGATTAAAACATTACATTACTTCCAAATTTGTTCACAAATACATAATTCATGAATCCAAAATACCAATAGATATTATTAAATAAGTTAAAGATAGTTCCTTGTATTCCTAACAATGTAATATTTTCCCCTTATGAAGTAGATCCCATTATTTATTTATGTTTTCTCCATATTTTTCCTATTTCCCATAGTCATTACCTATTTTTCTTACTTACTACCATTTTTCTTACTTACTACCATTATATGGATGTGCGTTGTGGCGCAGTGGATATCGGCTCGGAACGAGAAATCGGGGAACCGAGTTCGAATTCCAGTTGAATTCATTGCATTCACTTACGCGCAAATACCCTTGGGAAAGGTATTAATCCGTCTCTTCCTTCCAGTTATGGGTTAAATAATAGGACAGATTGGGTTCTATAGCCTTGGTCGGCAACCAGTCTACCGCAGAAAGCAATGGCAACCTACTGAGGGATAATCTTCTGCCCAGTCAGTCATGTCTCTTTCGAGACATGATCGTCCAAGCGTGTATCGCGCATGGCACTTAACTGACTGACCATTATATATTTTATGGTTCTTTATTATTATCATCCTTCTTTTTATTATTAAGTCATATAAGTTAAATGTTATAAGTCATTTTTCATCATAATTCCATTTCTGCTATAGTCGCACCACCTGCCAAGTCTACGGGAAGACCTAAGGCAGGTCGTGGTGTGTTGTTATGGCTCCGTTTCATGTTTTTTCTATCTCCCCTAACATCCCTAATGTTATACAGACAAAGTTCTCCTTGGCTTGTGGGCTGTACTTAACAAGACAATTTTTTGTATATCTCTTAAGCTGAGGTTTCCAGAGATTCTTTCAATGTCTTATTTTGTTCCATTTTTATCATTCCAAGTGCACCTGCTATTACTGGTATTATTTCTTGTTTTCAATTTCCACATTTCTTTCTATTTCTATTTCCAGGTCTTTATATTTTGACAGTTTTTCGAATTCCTTGGTTGCTATGTTACAATCCGCTGGACAAGCCATATCAATTAATAGGCAAGTTTTTTCTTTCTGGTTTTTAACAATAATACCCGGCCTATTTGCTTAAATTTTTCTGTGTAGATGGTGCAATCCCGTAGAATGGTGACATCTTCAATTTCTGTAACTGGTGCTGGGTGATGTTCATACCAGTGTTTGTTTACATATTTTCAATAGTGTTTGCACATTGTCCAATGTAAATATTGCCCCACTCTATTGTGACGATTTTTATATTCATTTGGGGCAAGTACAGAACATCCTGAGGTTAGATAGTCTATTGTTTCTTGGTATTTATCACAGAACCTGCATTTTGGATCCACATTATTATGCATAATATTTGCCTGAAAGTTCCTAGTGAAAAGACTTTGGTCTTGCGCAGCAGGAATAAAGCCTTTAGTTACAGACTTTAATCCAGATGCATGTAACCATCGATGGGTAATAACTTTATCAACATTCTGGATATTGGCCATGCAGAGGTTTGTCTTGCTAGCGTTGTTTCATCTGTTTAATAGCTTTATCTTTGGCTTTCATTTTCATATTTTTTGCCGCAATAGTTGGTTCTTGTCTTCTGTTTTGCTTTTCTACAGAATCTACTAAATGTAAATCTTGTTTGTATTTACTGCCTTGTTTCATTATTATGTCATTTTTCATCATATTTAGATTTCTGCATTGGTCTCACTACCAACCAAGTCTGCGGGGAGACCTAAGGCAGGTAGTGGCGTGTTGTTATGACTCCATTTCATGTTTTTCTATCCTCCCTATCATCCCCAGCATTACATAGATAACGTTTTCCTTAGTGTGTGGGCTGTACTTAATAATACAATTTTTTGTATATCTCTTAAGCTGGGGTTTCCAGGGATTCTTTCAATGTGTTGTTTTGTTCCATTTTTTATCATTCCAAGTGCACCTACTATCACTGGCACAACTCTTGTTTTCAATTTCCACATTTTTTCTATTTCAATTTCCAGGTCTTTATATTTTGACAGTTTTTCAAATTCCTTGATTGCTATGTTACAATCCGCTGGACAAGCCATATCAATTAATAGACAAGTTTTCTCCTTCTGGTTTTTAACAATAATGTCTGGCCTGTTTGCTTCAATTTTTCTGTCTGTGTAGATGGTGTAATCCCATAGAATGGTTACATCTTCTATTTCTGTAACCGGTGCTGGATGATGTTCATACCAGTGTTTGTTTACAGCTTTTCCATAATGTTTGCACATTGCCCAATGTAAATATTGCCCAACTCTATCGTGGCGATTTTTATATTCGTTTGGGGCAAGCACAGAACAGCCTGAGATTAGGTGGTCTATTGTTTCTTGGTGTTTATCACAAAACCTGCATTTTGGATCCATATTATTATGCATAATATTTGCCTGAAAGTTTCTCGTGAAAAGACTTTGGTCTTGTGCTGCAAGTATAAATCCTTCAGTTTCAGACTTTAATCCAGATGCACGTAACCATCGATGAGTATTAACTTTGTCAACATTGGATTTATTGGCACGTACTGGATATTGGCCATGCAGAGGTTTGTCTTGCCAGCGCTGTTTCATCTTTTCAAGAGCTTTATCTTTGGCTTTCATTTCCATATTTTTTGCCGCAATAGTTGGTTCTTGGCTACTGTTTTGCTTTTCTACAGAATCTACTAACTGTAATTCTTGTTTGTATTTACTGCCTTCTTTTATTATTGAATATTTTTTCTTTCTTTCTTCATGTTGCCTTACTAATTGTATCATCCAATCCTTTGTTGTTTCTATGTATGTTAGTAAGCCAATAGTTGTTGTCTTGTATGACAATTCCAGCTGAATAAGACCCCTTCCACCTTCTTTACGGGGTATGTATAGACGGTCTACATCAGCCTTTGGGTGATGCATCCTATGCTTAGAAAGAAGCTTTCTTGTTTTAGCATCCATTCGCCTGATGTCGTTTAGAGTCCAGTTTAAGATGTTGAAGCTATATTGGACAACTGGGATTGCAAGGCTATTAATGGCCATAACTCTATTCTGTGAATTTAATTCAGTTTTTAATATCATTCGTAGCCTTCTATAGTACTCTTTACGCACTATTTCTTTCATTTTTTTATGGTGAATGTTTTCGCTCTCATTTACACCTAGGTATTTATAAGCTTCTTCTGGTTTCAATTCTTTTATTGTTACAGCAGGGTCTAGGCTAATTGAGGATGTTTCTTGTATTGATCCACGTAAAACTGTAGCTTTAGCACATTTATTCAAATTAAATTTCATTCCAATGTCTTCGCTGAAGCATTTTACAGTTTGCAGAAGACCTTCCAGCTCATTATCATTCTTAGCATATAACTTTAAGTCATCCATGGAAAATAGATGGCTTATTTTCTTTTGGCCTATTTTATAACCACATTCTGTCTTATTAAGTTGACTGGTTAGTGCTATTAATGATATGCAGAATAGTAAGGGAGATAAAGAATCACCTTGAAATATACCTCTTTTGATGTTTATTTCATCAGACTTATAGGTTCCATTTATATGATTGAGGTAAAGGGTTGTTTTCCATATAGACATGCACTGTTTGATGAAATTGATGATGACGGGCGATATCTTGTATATATTTAAAGTCTTTAAAATCCATTCATGTGGCACACTATCGAATGCCTTTCGGTAGTCTATCCAGGCAGTACTAATATTTTTCTTTGTCTTGTAGCAGTTTTCCAGGATCATTTTGTTAATTAGCAATTGGTCTTTACAGCCATAACAGCCACGTTTGCACCCTTTTTGTTCAAGCGGTATCATGTCATTTCTTTCTAAGAATAAATATGTTTGTTTTGTTAAAATAGATGTTAGTAGTTTATATGTTGTCGGAAGACATGTAATTGGTCTGTAGTTTTTCGGGTTGTTTGTGTCACCATTCTTGGGTAGAAGAAATGTAATTCCTTTTGTCATCCATGCAGGAATTTTAGTGGGATCGTCAACCATTTCTTGGAGTTCTTTGGCTATTTTTTTATGTGCTGCATTTAAATAATATAGCCAAAAGTTAGGAATTTTATCTATACCTGGAGTTTTCCAATTGTGTGCTTTTTTTAGTGCAAATTTAATATCATCTTCTGTAATTCCAGACCATGTCTGTTCGGGTTTATTCTTCATTCGTTCTATCTCCTGCGTAATCCAATGTACTTCCTTGCTAGGTTCTTTAGGGCAAGCCCATATCTTTTCCCAGAACTGTGTGACTTCTTCCATTCTGGGGGGTACTGTCACTTCAATTCTTTTTTTACCTATTTCCCTGTAAAATCTCTTTGTATCAGTCTGAAAGATCTTGTTTTGTCTGTAAAATTTTGCTCTTTTTTCATAGCGTCTTATTCTTTGAGCCTTCAGTTGGATTTTTTGCTTTATTTTTTCTTTATTTGATAAGACGTCATTTTCATTCCTGATGTTATATTTTTTTTCGGCTCTTCTTCTTTTCCTAGTTCTTACATTTATTCCTCTACTCAGTTCATCCAGTACTGACAGTTCACTTCTTAGTTGTTCGATTTCTTTTTCGATTTTTCTTTTCCAAGGTGGATCTTCACGTCTGCGTGACTGCCTTGTTTTTATTTTGATTATTATTATTATTATTATTATTATTATTATTATTATTATGTTTTTATTTTGTTTTATTATTTACTATTATTTATTATGGTATACCATTTATTCTGATTAATTGTAATATTGCAATGATTTAGTATGGTAATTTATATGTATGTTTCTTATTTCTATATTATTACTTAATACATCAAGAACACTTGAAAAATATGTCCGGTTCCCTATACCTCCCAGAAATAACCTGACACCCCCAGCCGTGCTTTATCTTCTGGATGCAACGAATAGATTGGCTAAATTGCGCAGAAATGAAGATAAACTAAAATATCATTTTAACAGATGTATTTAGCAAAATTACACAAAGATATATTGAAACTAGCAGTATAGCCCGGCGTTGCTCGGGTGTAATGAAAGCTTTAAAATTAATCCATGGTCCTGGAGCTCAGACTCTTTGGACGTTGGCACGAAAGACTAAAAAGCAATAGTTGGTTCCAGTTAAAGCGAAACCATAGTCTGAAAGAAAAATGAATGGATGTCAGTCAAATTTTGATTTCCTGGTATCGATATCAAATAAGTTTTTTCCGTCGTAAACTGAATTTTGAAGGTTAAAGAAGTCCTCTGAGTAAATGGTATCATGGCTGAGACTAAGAACTACAATTATATCTACTTAGAGCCAAACCCGAAGCAAAAACTAAAATAAAAGGGCTGAAAAAAATACATACAGGCAGGCAGATAAACAGACACAAACACAAACATCTTGCCTTTTATATATATATATATTATCGATTTTCTGCACTATTGTAAGGACTGCAACCTTGAAATCTCTGAATATTGTTTCTTATGTCTTTGTCTATGAGTGCATCAAATTTGATTAAAATCGGACCACTCCTTCTATAACCCGATTTTTTCGATTATCGATTTTTGATATTTATCGGGGGTACCTCGACACAAAACCTAGCTAAGAACACTCGCAGACGCTTATAGTACAACTGTGTAAATTTCCAAGAAAATCGGTTCAGCCATTTCGGATATCTATAGGTAACGGACACACACACAAAGTTCCATTTATAAATAAGTTTAGATACAAGAGTAAATTTATTAAATAAAATCGCCACTTGCTTCAAATTCAGATTCCACGCGACTTCAGAATCTCCTGCAACTCTTCTGGGCGGTCTCCTTGTTTAAGTTGGTAAATGCTGCCGTCATCCTTGTCTTAAGTTTCTCATTCGTGTTGCAAGGAGTTTTGCTGGTTTCTCACTCACATCGCCCACACATAATGATCGAGGAGATTGCAAGCTGAGGAATTAAGTGACCAGGTGTAAGATGTGACGTGGTCTTAGAAATTGTCTGATTACTGCTTGGGTGGCATAATGCAGAGTCCTGTTAGCAGAAATAAGGTCTTCCAGCGGACACCCTTTTGCGCACTACCTCCTCAGGGCACTTGATGTAGGCTTCCGTGTTGAGTTTGATGCTCTGTGGGAAGATGAATGGAGGCTTGACCATCACTAGTAATCACTTCAGACACCATGATGTTGACTGGATATATCATCCATCTCTTTCCTAATCCTATACACTGTTCTCAGATTGACACCCAAACACTCTGAAATTTACGTACTGAAGCTTGCGGCACGAATGCCAAATAGTACAGCATGCCTTTTTCTAGTTCTGGCAGAGTGAATTGAGTCATGATGATCTTTTTTTCGCAGACAGCGCCCAACTGATCCTACTATACTGAGCAGTCTACAAAATCAAATACAAACAATGCACATGCGCGAAATTAGAATATAAAATGGCGAAAATTTGCCCATTACTCTCTGTACTTTCACTTCCTACGTCAATACAAAAACTCATTTAGCAACCCTCTACCTTGAGTAGCTTTTAAGCCTTGAATTTGGTGGACATTTAGTCAAAAAATGTTTCTAGAGAGATTTGTTTATAAATAAGAATCACTGTATGTTCGTCTATAAATATCCGAAAAGAACATTTTTTTGTTATTATTTTAGCTACAATCACTATTTTCAGTCAATGTTAGTATTTATCTACTGGTTATAGTATTAGTTTGACTTGTCAGTTTGAATAAGTTAACCTCAAATTTTAAGTGCAAAGTTTAATGTTTTTAACTCTCGACTGATACACGAGTATATACGGTACTTGTTTGAAATTACTAATTAAGTGCAAACAACGGACCTTCCCCAATCACGAAATGCCAAACGCTAACAAAGAGAACGGAACGTGAGCTTTACCCAAGCTGGTTATAACTAGTCTGTCGTCTCAGTTCATTTCAGCGCCAATGTGCCTTTCCAGCATTGCACACACAAAGGTGCGCGCACAATACAAGTCTATTATTAATTCATACAGAATTAGCATTGACGATTGTCCCGTCATGGAAGCCACAAATTAAGTGTTCTGTTAAGATGATTGTTATCAATTTAAAAGAGTTCTTTATAAAAAAAAAAGAGAAAAGAAAAACTTCATAGTATCAGTTTTGACCCAGAAAAGCTGCAGATTTTACAAATATACATCCAATTACTTTGTACTGTAAAGTCCGAATTTGTCAAATTAAATTTCATTCTGGCGTTTCGTAACCAAGTAAATAGAAAGAAAGAAAGAAAGAAAGAAAGAAAGAAAGAAAAGGGACGGATGGACGAAAAGGGTAAAACCATAAGAGAAAGAGAAGTGATAACAGAATTTTTTTTTATTTAGTAAAAAAAACTACGAAAAATAGTTAAAACAAATTTATATGGCCACACAACACAGACAGAGTACGAACCGAATTTATGAACATACGATAGATTTCTTGTTAACGCAAAATACTGAATGAATTACACAAATTAATCGCATTGTGCGCCAAATGATAGCCAAAACATGTATGCAAATTATAAATGTCAATGAAATGCGCCATTTTTTACAATTTAAAAATTATACTGCTGCATGTGATCCTCAGAAAAGAAAACTAAATATAAAATGTAGAAAAGGAAAGATATTTCTCTGAATAGTCTTCAAAGAATTAATACAGTTTTCGAGTTCGTAGTAACAGCAAACCAACAAGAGACTTTTCCTTTATGTGGGAGCAACTTTGATGTTCTTTTCAATTTTCGTCTGGTGGTTGCCATATTTCTTCTGTATTGTTTTTCTATTTTAACCTGGGCGAAGTGGGTTCCATAAGCAGATCTTCTTCCACTCCCTGGTTTAACTCCAAGGACACCCTGTTATAACCTACAGGTAGGCTCCAAATTCACTTCTCGGAAATTAGAGGGAAACCGTTTAATTGGTTCTGGATAAAAAACAAACGCAGCTGTTTTTCCCATAATTCAAAATGTACCAAAAACATATTTGAAATTCAAAAACTAAGCAAGAGCCTAACGCAGCGTCTGCTTTCTCTCAGAAAATTAGACGATACACACTCAATCAGCTTAAATTTCTTATAATGAAAAGAAAGGACATATAATGAAGAGAGAAGTAGTGGGAGAGAAGTTTGATAGGAGAAGAAGAGAGAAAAGAAATGATAGAAAGAAAAAGAGAAAAGAAATAAAAAGAAAACCAAGGAAATGAGTGAGGATAGAATGAAAATAAGAAGGGAGCGCGCGCACGCACGCGCGCGCGAGAGAGGGAGAGAAAGAGAGAGACGGACAAAAGAAAAAAGAAAGAAGGGCGGGGAGTAGAAATTTGTCAAATTGATTTTCTTTTGACGCGTTTTACACAAATAAAACGTTTCGTAAGTTTGAAAAGATAAAGTAATACGTCATATTTTATTTAATTAGATTAGATGAGTAAATTAATAAGAAGATGAAAAGAACTTATTACTGACGTGTTTCGTTCTAAGTTGAACTTCATGGGATAAAAAGTCATTATAATGAGTAGGATATTTTATAAACAGGGCAAAATAAATGTGGAGGAAAAAATGCAACAAACTCCAGTTACAATTTACATTGAAACGTTAAAGAAACAGGGACGCTCAGCCGCTGAATACACATTTTATATCTATTTTCTTTTTTATCGTTAATGTTTTTAATTACTCGATTAAAAAATGTAACGAAAAATATGCAGTACATACAGTAGGAACCTCCACTAAATCCCTGAAAAAAAAAGCCTAGTATGAAGAAAAAGGTCTCAAACTTAAACGAACTTTTTTCATTAAGATGTTTATGTTATTAGCTTTCTCTTTTCCAATCTTTTCACTTTTCTTTTCTTTCTTATTTTTTCTTTTTTCAATTCGAGTAGATAGACTAAACTATCGCCCGGTTCACACTCCACCCGCGTCTATTGAGCAGGTGTAGAGGCTCATCCCTTGTTCCCTGTTTAGGATGTGGTTTCCGGCTTTCTCTTTTCCAATCTTTTCACTTTTCTCCTTTTTCTTATTTTTTTTTTTCAATTGGAGTAGATAGACTAAACTATCGCCCGGTTCACACTCCACCCACGTCTATTGAACAGGTGTAGAGGCTCATCCCTTGTTCCCTGTTTAGGATGTGGTTTCCGGCTTTCTCTTTTCCAATCTTTTCACTTTTCTCCTTTTTCTTATTTTTTTTTTCAATTGGAGTAGATAGACTAAACTATCGCCCGGTTCACACTCCACCCACGTCTATTGAACAGGTGTAGAGGCTCATCCCTTGTTCCCTGTTTAGGATGTGGTTTCTGGTTTTCTCTTTTCCAAACTTTTCACTTTTCTCTTTTTTCTTATTTTTTTTTTTTTCAATTGGAGTAGATAGACTAAACTATCGCCTGGTTCCCACTCCACCCACGTCTATTGAACAGGTGTAGAGGCTCATCCCTTGTTCCCTGTTTAGGATGTGGTTTCCGGCTTTCTCTTTTCCAATCTTTTCACTTTTCTTTTCTTTCTTATTTTTTTTTTTTTTCAATTGGAGTGGATAGACTAAACTATCGCCTGGTTCACACTCCTCTCACGTCTATTGAACAGGTGTAGAGGCTCATCCCTTGTTCCCTGTTTAGGATGTGGTTTCCGGCTTTCTCTTTTCCAATCTTTTCACTCTTACGTAGCCCCCTGCACGTCAGTAGCGTTACCGCCTTGCTCGGGGTGACATGATTAAAAAAAAATTAGAAGAAAGATCAAAGTATTTTTAATTAATTTTTTAAAATTTTTAATTCTTTCTGACACGTTCAAAATTTTGGTACAAATCTTGTTTTTATTTTCGGTAGCGAGGAGCCAAATCTTTACGAGAGTTTCCAATGAAAAACGTAATATTACATAATTTAATTTGTTTCTTTTTGGTGGGGGGGGGTCCGATAACAAACACATTAATTCTTGCAAAAATCAAATAATTGTCAGATTTTAATGAAACTTTCAGGACTTATTCACAAATGAATGAAATTATTTTTGAAATTATTATTTTTTTTAAACAATCTTTGTAAAAATTATTGTTCTTTACATTTCCACCCCACCTTCATGTAACTTCATGAAATTTCAAGAAATTAAATTCTGTGCACAAAGTTAATTTTGTTAGTTAAACGCAGGACTCATTAGGGAACGTAAATCATGTATTATTTTATTTTTTTTTACCATTCTGCCTCTTTTACCAAAAATTTGCTCCGAATAGTAAAATAAAAATTTCAATAAAATTATGACATTATTTAATTAAAAAAGTTTTTAACTACTTTAATAAATAATATAAATTTCAGATATTATAGTCTGAATAAAAAATATTCGATTAATAATGAAATTTTAAAAGAATTGTTTTCATTTTTGTCTTTTACTTATAATAATTTATAAAGTTTCAAAAATATTTTTAAAAATACTTCCAAGACTTGTAAACGTTAGGTTGGTAAGTTATAAAGTGAAGACTATATTTACTTATGGAAAATTGAAAAGTTTAATACAAATCATCTAGTCATCATATTTTTAAAATAATTTTAAATTTATGTTTTTTTTTAGTGTGTGTGTGTGTGTGTGTGTGTGTGTGTGTGTGTGTGTGTGTGTGTGTGTGTATTTTTTTGTCTGCTACATCAGTTTTTTATCCTCCTTTATGAAAGTGAATGTTGGGCAAGTTCCTTGTAGGTGGAGAAGAAACTGGAAGCGACATTGATATAGGGCAACAGACGGATATTGAAAATATCATGGACAACACAGATGAGCAACAAGGAAGTACTGAAGAAAAATATAATCTAGAACACTTATATGTAAAATCGGAAATAGAAAAATCTAATTTCTGTTGCGCATTATGAAAAACTTGGAAAAACTGACACTCACGGGACATTTCAAGAAAAAGTAGCAAATGGAAACAGCGAATAGGTTACTTAATGAGTTTGGATAAATGAATGACAGATCGGAGAAAAAGAGTGATAGTATAGAGTCATACGTTACTTATAAGCAATTATAGATGAGGAGATTGTGGAGAGCCATAAACATGTACATTTTAAGGCATATAAAAAGAAAAGGAATGGTCACAAGAAATGGATGTTAGAAAGTTCTTTTGGACTTGGTCAAAGAACAGCAGCAATCTCGAAGCGATTGTCTCGCAAATTTTGCAAGAATTAAATGACGAAAAAATATGCAGAGACTTTTCACTCATCTAAAACTGGGTTGGATCTCGTGAAGGCTTCTGATGGGAAACTTGGGTTGGATTTTGTGAAGGCCTTTGATGGGAAATCTGGGATGGATTTTGTGAAGGCCTCTGATAGGAAACCTGGGTTGGATTTCGTTAAGGCTTCTGATGGGAAACCTGCTAAAAATATTGAGAGCAATGTCATGTTTGCAAATATTATATATAACCTCTTTATTATAATATATATATATATATATATATATATATATATATATATATATAATTCTTCTCTACTCGACGACGTAATTATTGTAAAAAATTAAAATGATAAGGTACTATTAAAGAGCAAACACACTGCAAGGGTTTTCATAACTGGTAGTAAAGTTTAATAACTGGTAATAAAGAGAATGACACTTCATCGCTATTGTCTTTCTCTCCATGAGCGTGACAGGAGGAGGCAAATATCCGTTATATATATATATATATATATATATATATATATATATATATATATATATATTCCTCCTGTCACGCTGATGCAGAGAAAGACAACAGTGAGGCTGAGGCAGCGCCGGCTCAGTTCATTAGAAAGACGATAGCGAGGCAACGTCTGCTTTTAGTTTGAGAGACAATAGTATGGCAGTGTCGGCTCATTCAATTCTCTTTACTACGAGTTATTAAACTTTAATACCAGTCATGAAAGCCCTTGCCGCATGTTTGCTCTTTAGCAGTGGCTTATTATATTCCATAATGTATATAATAAACTGGGGAAAGGTCAGTTTAAAATGATTTATTGGGAGAAAATAGACCACCCAACGTTTTTCTTGTGTTATTCTTGCGATATGCGCCCTTGTGGTATCATAGGAGAGAAGAACGTATCTGTGTACAAATTAATATTAAAAATTAAGATATGTCAGAGTACATCAAACTGTCACGTATAATTATCACTGAGGTTGATGTGTATGACTAAATTTTATATATATATACATATATATATATATATAAGAGGTAACGAATTAAACTCGATACAGCCGCTCATTCACATATTCTGTGGTGGAAATCTGCTAAGCTCCTTTTACCCATGGGACTGTGCCTCCCATAGCCACGACTACTATCACCAAGCCGCTCACACTGGAGCATTATAAGCCGTTTCAAGCAACGATATACAGACGAGAAATTGTAGACGGATTTGAAATATTAAATAATTCATCGAGTTTTTATTCGACCTCAACAGAATGCAGAGAGCACTGGAGATCCTATATATATATAGTCATCCACAGACAGATCTGTTTCGCTGTATCACAGTTCATCAGTACGGTTAGACTCCGATTGCTTTTTAACCCATATATATATATTTACGTTCTCACACCCTGATTGAGCCCTCTGGAAGAATGGTAGACTTTGAAAAACAGTAGCTACTATGGCATCTACGCATCGTTCATTCAGCAATGAATTAGAACACTCTCAGCTATTGGGCGTGTATAATGATAATATACAAGATAAAAAGTCTGCCTCCTTCTACCGAGCGCCCGTAGCTCAAAGGTAGAATCGCCGACTGATGCCACTTCGGTCGGGTTTCAATCCTGGGTAAAAAGCAATCGGCTGTTTAACCGTACTGACGAACTGTGATACAGCGAAACAGATCTGTCTGCGGATGACTATAATATATATATATATATATATATATATATATATATATATATATATATATATATACTATTCTCCGTCTATAGCACGTTTCATGCGCTAGTTCATAATATACATCTGATGAAGCAATAGTACATGAAACTCCGAGATGTAGGATAATATATATATATATATATATATATTAATTTTATAAATGAAAATATTACATGAAACGAGAGGAGAGATTTGATTTTGCAATATTTCCATTTATCAAATTGGTAACTTTAAACTCTGCCAGGATTTCAGTGTCCTATTAAATATAAACATATTTATTAATATAAACTTCTTTACTCTGTTATAGTACGACAAGCACTGTTTTATTAACGCCAAATATATATATATATGTGTGTGTGTGTGTGTGTGTGTGTGTGTGTGTGTGTGTCTGTGTGTGTGTGTCTGTGTGTCCATATGTATATTTAATTATATATACAATAATATTTTATTATTAGATTATTAGAGTTTATAATAAAAACATATAAAAAAAACATATAATAAAAACATATTTTTGCTATACAATAGCTGTCATGTTTCGATGCAATTTCTAGCACCTCATTAGGCGATACACGTTTGGAAAAGTTATGAAATGTTATACATAGAAATTTTTAACTGATTCTCTTATTCTAGTGGATTTGGCTATATTAAAAATTACAAATCACCCGCAAGATCTAAGCTTCAGCGAACCAATATTATTTATAAATTTACATGCCCTTTGAACTAAATAATTATATCGGCCACATGCCTACGAAGTTGACTTGAAGACTCACGTTTCATCTCTAAATTCGATCTCATTTAAACACACACGGAGACCTACCAAACCCTATTCGAAACATAGTCGTTAACAACACAAATATCATAGAATCATAATATCATAACAACACAAATATCATAGAATCATAATATCATAACAACACAAATATCATAGAATCATAATATCATAACAACACAAATATCATAGAATCATAATATCATAACAACACAAATATCATAGAATCATAATATCATAACAACACAAATATCATAGAATCATAATATCATAACAACACAAATATCATAGAATCATAATATCATAACAACACAAATATCATAGAATCATAATATCATAACAACACAAATATCATAGAATCATAATATCATAACAACACAAATATCATAGAATCATAATATCATAACAACACAAATATCAAATCATAATATCATAACAACACAAATATCATAGAATCATAATATCATAACAACACAAATATCATAGAATCATAATATCATAACAACACAAATATCATAGAATCATAATATCATAACAACACAAATATCATAGAATCAACTACATGCAAAAAAAGTTGCATAAAAATCTTAACTATAATAACTTGTTTGTCATTTTTAGTGAAACCTGCATAAAAAGTCGGTATTAAAGAGTTTAAGTTATCACAGAGAGCTAGTAAACCGGAAAGGCGTTAAACCTCTAGGGCCATTCGTATCATATTTGATACAGTATTTACCTATAAGGAAACATTTGGTATTTCCCTATAAGGAAACATTTGGTATTCATTGACTGAGCAGTCAGTACTGCTTTCATTTGAAATTTATAAAATATTTCTCTTAAAAAATTTTTCAGGAAAATATTTCTTTCAAGGCTTGTTTTCATACTGTATCAAATATGATACGAATGGCCCTAGAGGGTTAATAGAGAAAACCATTAATTAACTGGTACACCCTGCATTAACTGGTACGCATACCAGGAAGGTTGAAGAGCTTAGGTGTTGTTTTTTTTTTTTTTTCTCAAAATTATTTAGTTTTATTCTCTTTAAATACTAGTAATAAATGGTAGTAAAAAGATGAGCTTTAAAGTTGGCAAAGGACAAGAAGAATAGTCACTGCCGATCGTCTAAGGCAATAAAAGCCAATCGGAAAGTTACGAAAACTACATTATAAAGTGACCTCAGGTTTCTCATTTGAAGTGTTTACAAGGACATCCTTGTGTGACAAAGTCCTGCAAGATACCTGATATTTGTGCGACTGTTAACCAGAACAGCGTATCTAATCGCTATCAAAGAGTTCAGTTTGCTTGCTACTAGTCGGGATACAGCTACCAGAAAGCTGCCAACCCGGTACCATCGAAATGAAGAATCGGATTCTCCTGCCAGACATGTCGCCAAAAAATTATGACAGCCAGGCTTATTAAAACCTCAAGAGAGAGAACCGGAGACCACATCCTAAACTGAAAATAATTCAATTCATTTTTGTGCGAAGGATTGTTGTTTATCTTGGATTAGCCTGGATTCTACTTTTTGACGCAGAGTTCAATAATATTTATGAATGTCCCTCAGATGACAACACAAAGGTTTGCGCTCTTAAGTCTGCAGTAAAGACAATGAGACTTCACCTGGATTTTGGCTAAAATGTGCATAAAAAACAACTTATGATTACATATTCAGTGACAAAGATAAACCAAGGAGACTTGTATGACGTCGAAATACAACATCGGCTGTATCACATGTTTGGAAAGATATCAACGTGATTTGACACCTAGTTAAATGAAGGTGATGCACGTACAGTAAGCCAAGTCACGTGAGCAACGGGATGAGAATAACAATAACAAGCTAACGAGAGCATAATCTGGCTCAAACATTAAGAAAGTGTTATGTTGACACTAAGCTGCGCAGTTTGGGGTTAACTATTTGCCCATAGCTGGGGACCCTAACTCCGGGTCAGGGTGGACATGAGAACAACAGCAATTAAGAGGTGGTTCCATGCTCCTCACAATCTCCTAATCAGAGGCCTTGCTGCCGGATGCTGTTTACCGTCATGCCCAGGACCAGATATTTACTGTGAAAAGTGCCTACTGTTTTCTTTAAAATGATATCGTACGATGTTTGCTGTGGAAATGTACCTACCACTCTCCCCATAGGTCTACGGTACGCTATGTTGTGTTTCATCCTAAAAAAAAATAGGAAAGTGTAGTGTGTAGTTTATGTCAAATATATATTTGATTATACTGAAATTTAATAATCTGCATTGAATACTGTTGCTATATTTGGTCGACCAAATAATAATTGCTGTTGTTCTCATGTCCACCCTGACCCGGAGTTAGGGTCTCAGTTATGGGCAAATAGTTAACCCCAAACTGGGATCAAAACACTATGAAAGTATAAAAATACACTTTTATAGAAATATATACATAAATATAGACTTTTATATTTTATCTTGAGGTTCTCGACAAAATCGAAAGAAATATCTGCAATGTAATCGATTCTAACTTGGCAGTCACTTTCTCACCGACATGATATGGTTTTCCTCTATCCTTTCTACAAGCATTTTCATGCCTACTGGTCTGGCGAGCTACTTTCTCTTTCCCTGGTGCCCCGACCATTTGTATTTACTACTGCTACTAGATTGGCATCAAGGTCCCACCCATCTACCCTCGAAATAGTTAAATGTAATCTTCTCTTTTACTCTAACAGTTTCTTTTCTCGCACTTCGCGTTTGTGGAATTTCTCTTGTTTGATTAATTCCCTGATAGCTGTAATCTTCAAAAATTTAAATGCAACATCAATTGTCATCTTCCATCTCCTTGATTCCCACCCTTCTCTTATTCTTTCCTTTCTTCGACATCCCCTATGCTCTCTCTCCTTCTCTCCCCTCTCCCTCTTTTTTCCTCTCTCTCTCTCCTTTTCTCTCTCTCTCTCACACACTCTCTCTCTAACCTCCTGCGCACAAGTGCCAGGCCTGCTTTGCATAGGGTAAATAATTATAAAAAAAATAGCATTAGGATTATGCGTTTGTTTGATTTTGTATTCGGGGATATGCAAAAGAAATACTGTAGTTTATTTGGGAGTCTATTCAAAATGGGCGTTGAATTCAAACTTAACACTGTTTGGTATTACAACATCTGGCACTATTTTCATTCGGACGTTCCATACTCATCTGATCTCGATATCCAAATCTACATAGTTGATTATTTCTCTACTTCTACTTCCTTAGATTTCTTGTTGCTATTGCCTCTTTACGACTACTCCTGGTGCTCTAATGACAGTGTGTACTATATTATTTCATTACACATGTCATATCTTTAAGTATGTTTTATTTTTCAGGTTTTACAAAGCAAGACAAAATCTCTTTAAAAATGGATAGCTTTATAAAAACAAAAACACAAAAATCATTATATTTTGTTTTCCAATCTTTAATTCGAACACTTTCAATATATTGTTCCTTTACTGTATCGATTAATTTTGATTATTATTATCAACTTTAAATTTTAAGTGAGGGCTTAATTTGATTGCTAAGAGTTTCAAATAACTCAGACTCAGGAGAAAATCTCCAGGACGATACTCTGCAAACCACTTTTGACACGTTCGATCATGCGCAGTACCTTCTCCATTCTATGTTCCGTATCCTTTCAGGATGTTCGCGAACACGGATCACAATTTCCTGTCATTTGTAGCTCTTAGTAAAGGTTGTCTTGTTGCTAACTCTCTTAATCCCTGTTCTACCAACCATTTACACAAGCTCGTTAGGTAGGTTATGTGCTGCTTTCGTGCGGCTCTTCAATATATGCCTTGTGAGTGACAAATTTTCTAAGCCTTCTTTTCGCATTATGCGCTACAGAAATTTCAACTGTCACCTTTTCAAATTAAATATGTGTCTTTTTTGTTTCAATAAACGATACAAATCTGGCATTTCAATCATTTTTTACACTTCTTAATATACGCTAAAAATGTTGCTTATTTTTCATGTTATAAGTTCAGGTTACTTATTAAAGATCGACTTAAAGTTTCGTGATGATCAAGAAAAGAATACTGTAACAATTATTACAGAATATATGTTTTATAAAGGATTATACGCTAAATGTTAAAATTAAAAATGTTCTACACTGACAAACACTGAGAACTTTATTTCAATAATTGAATAACTAAAGCGATGCTATGATCCCGACAAGGAAACCACGCGAAATTTTGACTTGATTTTCCATAAGTATCCTGAAATTTTAATATCTTTGATACAATAAATATTGCTCAATATCTCAATATATTGTGAACTTTATTAACAATAATTCTGTTCAACTTAAACTACTTTCTGTTACATAATTTTACGTATCAGTGTTATTGTTACTATTTCATTATTTCATTTCCCTCCAAACAAAGCGATAACGCCATTAAAACGGAAGCGTGCTACAAGAAGTGAAAGAGAACGTAACCCTAACCCAATAATAGGATAAATTTCAGAGTTAAGGCGGAAACGTTAGAAGTAAAGAATTGAAGTAGAATTTAGAAGGAACCGGAAACTCAATCCTAAACAGGAAACCAAGGATAAACATCTACGCCTCTTCAAAGGCGTAGATGTTTATCGTCCGGTTCACAATCTTCCTTGGTTTAATAGGTAGATAGGCAAACCTATCTACCTATTAAGAGACGGAAAAAATAAATAGTAAATACAATTTTAGAGTTTAAGCGGTGACGTTAGAAGTATAGAGTTGAAATAAAATTTAGAAGAAACCGGAATCCCAATCCTAAACAAGAAACCAGGGATAAACCTCACTTTTGTTCATATATGTGCTTATTTTTGTGATTTTCGAAACGCCATTAAACAGATTTTCTTAATTCATTTTTGCAATTTCGTCAACATTAACACTACGGGAAATACGAAAACTTTTCCAAAGTTCAAAGGGTCTTCTATACACGCGGAGCATTTGTAATTCGATCTTGAATTTTATTATTGGCTGGAACATGAGCTATTGCTAATTATCCAGTATTATATACAAAAGTTCCCAGCATTAGATTTAAAAGAAAAAAGACTGAATAATTAGTAGAAACCTTTTTTGGTGGGGTTGAAGTGTTGTTTTTCTAATTTTTAAATATTCTGGAAGCTTTCACTCACTTTTGTCACACGGGAATTGTTTAATCTTATAACTTTCCTTGCTTTATATCGCAAATACCAAAGATCATAGGATGATGGTTCGGGTAGTTAAAAAAAAAACTAATAATAATATAATGAAAGAAATATTAGTTTTAAAAAAATTAGAAATTTTTCCATGACTGCACATAGATCAAACAATTAAATCTCAACAACTGGGGAAAAAAAAAAAACATTTTCCCAGCCCAAAAGGAAAAAAAACCTCATCTATCAAGCAAGTAAGATATCATTTTCTTAGGCTTTTACTAAACCTTTTCCGAATGTTAAACCGTTTCAACGTGTATACGCTTGCAAGTTTATGACCTTTTAATTAACCAACTTTATTTTCTCACAAATCTTCCATGAAAATGTCTCTGTTAAATTTGGTGACGTAGTAATTGTGAGTTCAATCCTTAGGCCGAGTAGTACAGACTTAGACTGAGTGGAAGAGCGATCAATAATTAGGCTGTACTTAAAAAAGAAGGCACCCATGGACATGTACAACCAGTGCTGTGCTTAGCAACATCGCCTCTCCACTCCCATGAAGAATGCACCTTGCGGCCCCTCTACCCGCAGAATGCAACTTTCGCCCCCCTCCCCGAACAAACTAAATCCACAATAAATGTTATTTTAAATAAAATGACATACTCTTGGAATGCAGATATTCCGTGTTCACGATTTAACGGAAAAAATATACATGTTATGTCCTTGTATGTATGTTGAAACAGATATCTATTATCTATTTCTCTCTCAAGTCCATTTTTTTAATTACAAATGATTTGCAGCCTCTTCGGGGCTGGAAGGCGTTTATCAAAGAATATATATATATATATATATATATATATATAGGAAAATTCAACTCGTCATTTCAATTGGTTCTAAATTATAATTCTTTATGAGCTAATTAAGCTCATAGAAATGAATTATAACCAGTTGAAATGACGAGTTGAGTTTTCCTTTATAAATATCATATTGCTCTGGATAACATCCATTGAGGTCTCTATACAGATATAACACTTAATATTTTATATGAAGTTAATCTTGTTAGATTATCCTCACCGTTTACGGACTTGACATCTATACCTATATACATATATATATATATATATACTGGACAGCTATACCTATATATATATATATATATATATATATATAGAGAGAGAGAGAGAGAGAGAGAGAGAGAGAGAGAGAGAGACGAGTTGATAGATGTCTATTTCAACATACAATTATGATAATAAATTTCCAGTTAATCCTAATAATTTTTTTTTTCGTTACAATAGATCTGCGGAGCCAAAGAGCCGTGTGGCTTCCCGGGGCCTTTCGCTCCCCCTCCCACAATTGCGGGGTTTGCGGGGACCCTAAGCACGGCCCTGTGGACAACAGAACAAGAACCTCCCTAGATTTAATCTACACTTGTAAATTAAATTAAATATATAAAATACAAATAAATTTCCTGAAGGTTACCTGAATAGGCAAGAACCTGATGAAGGCCGGCTGAAACGTTGTAATAATAATAATAACAAAGATAAGAACAATAGTTCGAATATCTCTCTTAATCCTACTGCTTCCAGTGGAGCATAGACCACCGACGACCCCTCCTGATGACACTCTGTTCTGTGTTGGTTCGTTGTCGTCGATGCTTTTGTAACTTGTTTTTTTTATGTAGGGGTGATGAGTCTACGTAAACCCCTTCAGGTGGTCCACTTCCAGGCTGGGTTTGAATTCAGAATTTTTCCTTCTCCTAGACCGGTGGCCACCCAAGGCTATAGAACCCAATCTGTCCTGCAATTTACCCATAACTGGAGAGTTATGGGTAAATAGCAGGACAGATACCTCCAAGAAACATGCACCTCTTCTTCAAGAAACAGGCACCTAGACGTGGCGAAATGGCTAGCAAGCTTGTTTCGCTAGAACCATTACTATTGAGTAGTGAGTTTGACCCTCGTTGGGTGCCCATAATTCGGCCTTGTACCACATCTAAGCAGCACTTAGAAAATCGAATGGGCGCCTCGACGTGGTGTAATGGTTAGCAAGCGTGTCTCGCTAGAACCTATTACAACTGAGTAGTGAGTTCGATCCTCACTGGGTATCCCATACTATCGAACTTGTGCCACATCTAAGCGGTGCTTAGAAAATCAACACGTCTTCCAAGAAATTAAGACTGAAATTAGGTGATGTTAAATTTAACGAAAAACAGGACGATTCATTTGGAACGTAAGAATATTTCTGAGGAAAGTGCCAAGATACGGACCTTCAGTTTTCTTTGAATAAAACCTAGGCAAGTTAACTGTCCATTGTATTTTTTGAATTTACAATTATTACACTAAGTGACATTTTCGACAAAAAAATTTAGATGTCTTCCTTCTTAAAATTGTTTTTACATAATTTGATGTTGACGAGTTCAAAAATGCTGACAGAAATGTTCCATCACTTTAAGTTTATTTTTTATCAAAAAATGTCAATTTCGACATTAACTGCAATACTGAAAAAGGAAACTAATACAAAGTATATGCTATTCTTTAACAAATATATTACACAAAATTAGTACCTTCACTAAATTGCTGAAAAGACAGTATAGTATGAACCAAAAAGGTCTCAAACTTCATAAAAACGAACTTTTTCCAAAACATGTTTATTTTATTACTAGGAGGAAAGATCAAAATATTTTTAACTATTTTTTTTTAAATTTTAATCCCTTCTAACACGTTCATAATTTTTGTAAAATCTTCTATTGATTTCAGTCAGCGAGTAACCAAAACGTTACGAGAGTTTACAATGGAAAATGTAATATTACATAACTCAGTTTTCTTCCAGTGACAAACGCATTAATTTGGAAATTCTTGCAAAAATCAAATAATTGTCAGATTTAATGAAACTTTCAGGACTTATTCACAAGTGAATGGAATTATTTTTTAAATTATTGTTCCTAAAAAATGTTGGTAAAATTAATTTTTTTACATCTGTTTTCCTCCCTCCACGGAAATTCCTGAATTTTTAAGAAATTAAATTTTGTTGCAAGTATTGGTTTTATTAGTTTAACGCAGGATTCGTTAGGGAATGTAAATCGTATATTTTTTCTTTTTTTAAAGTTTGCCTTTATTTCCAAAAATTTTATCCCAATAGTAAAATAAAAAATGCAATATAACTATGGCATTATTTAATTTGATAAAATTTTAATTGTGTGAATAAATAGTATAAATTAAGGGTACTATAGTCTGAAGAAAAACATTTTTTCGATTAATAATGAAATTTTAAAATAACTGTTTTCAATGTTTTTAATTATAATAATTTATAAAGTTTTAAAAATATTCTTAAAATACTTCAAATATTTGTTGGAGTTAGTTTATAAACGTATTAAGCGAAGATTATATTTACTAACCAAACATTTTAAAGTTTAATACAAATCGTGGAGCTTTCCTATTTTAAAAATATTTTAAATTATTTATTTTTTTATTTGAAATTATTTTTTGTATGGTAATTTCTATGTGTAAATTAAAAGGTCATGTGTCTCAGCGTTTCTTCCCCTTACTGGAAAAAAAATTGTACAATCATGTTATTTGCGATCGCCATACACTTATCCTATCTCACATCTGTCAAATCTGTCAACACATACGTTGGAAAGGCTAGAAAGTTGAACTATGTGTTTAAGAAATAATTTTATTCCAAATTTTATGCTATAAATAAGTAATACTTGTGTAAATGAGATTAATTTAACATAAAATATGCTAATTTTCCAAAAATAATATGTCACAGATGTATACTTATTTTTGCAAGATTTTTAAAACCTAGAATTAAATTTTGTTTACAAATGTGTCGATAATGACCGAAAAATTGAAAGATTAAAAAAACATTGAAAAATTGTAGATTCCAATCAATACAATTTCTGTTTGAAATACACCAGAGTATTTTGCTTACTGGAAATAGTAAATTTAAACATTTAGCTTTCAATTAAAACTAAGAAATAAAAGTTTCAAGAAAACTTTTTTATTTCTAAAAATTCAATTTAAAAGTTCATTATCGAAAATGAGTTGAGGTACCTATACAGAATGTTTGATAAGATCTTAGGATAGATATTGGATCTTTTCTGTTAAATCACCCCTCAAAGTAAAAAAAGCATTTGTATTTACTAAAATCCATACCAAATTCTCCCAGAGTGAGGCCCTACCATTGCAGTTCGGTTGGATTGACTTTTGCGATCATCCCAAATGTGAGGAATTTAGTGCGCTATTTCGAAGAGTGGAACGTACGTTCACGCTCACCCGATAAACAAGTTAAAAACATAATTTTGTTTTTCCTTTTTTTTTTTTTTCAATTGTAAAAACTTTCTTGTAAGTACTACAAATATCACCCGCACTTACTAAATGTGAATAACTCCATGATTTTTGGCAATTTTTCATTCTGAGAGATAGAATGGTTTCGAGGTAAACTAAACAAATTTTGATTTAAAATTTATAATTTCAAAAGAGTACCAAAAATCATGTAAAAAAAAAAACTTTAATTTAAATATAATTTCAAAAGAATGTCAACAATTTAATAAAAACAAATAATTTTTTATTTAAAATGTATAATACTGGGGTAAATTAATATTTACGATTATTTGGGAAGAATTAACAGAAAGGATCCTAAATATTTCTGTCGAACTTGAGTTTCAGATACTCAAGGAATGAACTTTCAGTTTGCTGCCTTGCGTGAATAACTTGCGTCGCGACAGTCTCTTTGCAGACACCAGCAGTAGTAAGCTATCGAGTTTGTGTTCCACCCGCCTTGATACTTACGCCATGGTATCGATGTCCTGGTGGAATCTTTCTCCTTGCTCACCACCCACTGCACCATAATTTTCAGGCAAATAGTCTTGATGACTGTGCAGAAAATGCACTTTTACACTCATGTTGCAGACTAGCGCTCGAAAACAGGTTAACGGGGTCTGCACAAGTCCTTTATAATTAGACCATTTCCTATTTCCTAGAAAATCAAACACAATCGCAGTCAAAAGCATTCGACGTTTCTTTTTCAACGGCAGACGTGTAGACATAATTTACAATATAGCTAACACTAAAGCAATGATTCTTAATGTGTGCCATTATGCCAACAAATCTGCTTTAGAATTTTTTTAAATGGGATTGTAGTTACCCTAAGAAAATTATTACGATGATGCATTTATATAAAAATAATATTAATAATGTCTAAAAAGTTATAGTAAGGGATTCTATTTAGTCCTACTTATTATTATAAAAAGTTACTTCATGAAGTAGTCGTAAAAATAAGAAAATTATAAATAGAACATTTGGAAGATGCTAGAATGTTCGAAAAAATTCCAGTAGATTCGAGAGATTTCGAGAAATATATAAAATTAGGTGTTAGCCCCTATAAAAATAGGTTTGGGGAAGAGAGTAGTTAGTTGTTAAAAGGATTTGCTGACATTATCAACTCCGGCCTGATTCAGGATTTGTATATCCAGCCGAAAGAATCTCTACTAAATGTTGCAGACCAACTAAAACCTGACAGAGAATCTCATGGAACTAAAAGGGTAAATAGAAATGTTTGACTCTTTCATTGACCAAACTTAAAATTATTCTTTATATACACATTTGAGGATTTCCAAAAGTATATTACTTAAACTGCTTTGCTAGCTTAACTGGGTAAAGATACTAGACTCACCTTCCTTCCTCTTCATAACACTTACCCGTCAATCTTCCAGTAGGAAACTATGTTTTCTATTTGAATGCAAAAATTGTATATTTGTAATGTATTTTTATTTAATTATTTAATTAAATAGTTGTTGGTGATTAAACTCTGTGTTTTGGTCAATCATTTTTTCTTCTTATAACACGAAACAAAATATACTTTGAAATTCTATTTTATTTTATTTTATTTTATTTTCCATTGGTGTAAAAGTATGAAAACACAAACTGCATTACTTTATTTTCAAAAGCAAATGATTCTGCGACAAATGTTGTATTCACAAAGAAACGTAATTTATTGCAGATTGAAAAGGCTTGTAAGTTCAATATAACAAGTTGATAGATAGACACCAAAATCAGAGAAGCCATGAGTGAAAATTTATATTTTTACTAGATTTTGCCTTTATAAATAAAATGTAAGATATTGATATATACATTTTTATATATCAAGAAAAAGTTGGGGGAAAATATGTATGAAAAAGTGTACGTGTGACGCAATTCATCCTTTAGGACTTAATCGGACTTTTTTATGCTAGTGCAACTACGCATGCGCACAAACGAGAGACGCTGGGAATTTTAAAATTTAATCTTTTGTACTTTTATGTGTTTTGGGTATAAAATTTAGTCGATTTGATTTAGGTCCTTTTCCTTTTTTTGTTTTCATTATATTTGTTATGAAATATCCAACATTGTGTTAATAAGTATTCTATCAAGACTTGTGAAACGCTGGTTTCTCACTACTCAGGGCCTTTTTCTTCATCTGCTGTGAAGACGTCACAATGGTGCCTTCTCAAAACTTCAAAATCGGCATAACTCTGCTCAGTTAAGGGGGACAAACTTCCCCACATGAATCCTATTAACGCTCTGTCTCTATCTCGATATCGGGCACTTTACGAAAAAACAATCCGCTTACCAAAGTATCATTTATCAGTAAACCACTGAACATCCAGCAATCTTTGGCGCCAAGCATCATCACAAGTTATCACTATATATATATATATATATATATATATATATATATATATATATATATATATATATGGAAAATAATGATATATAAATTTATATTAATTCTTTTTAGAACCTTGGACATTTTGGTTAAAAAAAACTATTTTCCTGGCGTTAAACTGGCATTTGTACAGAAGATCTGAGAGTTTTTTGCGGCGAAAAACGTATTGAATTTGAAATTCTTGAAAAAATCAGGTAATTGTTGGATTTAATGGATATTTCAGAACTTGTTCAGAAATTATTATAATTATTTTTTAATATACTAATATACATTAGAGGAACACTTTTTAATCAGAGTATAGAAACCTATCAGTCAAACTTTTGGGATATTGATTTGGTCAGTTAAGTAGCAGATTTGGGCTGACTTTCTACTGCTGTAGTTTTTCATTTGTCTTGGATCAGCATCTCTATTGATAGCATGATGCGGTACCTGGACGCTACAGAGTTTGCACAAGTAGTGCAACTCCTCCAGTATGGCACATTAATACATGCTGTTGCAAGAAGGCTTGCTGTGTCTCTCAGCACAGTCTCAAGAGCATTGAGGAGATTCCAGAAGACAGGTAGTTATTCCAGAAGAGCTGGACAGGGCCATAGAAGATCCTTAAACGCGCAGCAGGATCGGTATCTGCACCTTTGTGAAGGAGGAACAGGATGAACATTGCCAGTGCCCTACAAAATTAACTCCAGCAAGCCACTGGTGTTAATGTTTCTGACCAAACAATCAGAAACAGACTCCATGAGGGTGGCCTGGGGGCCCGACGTTCTGTAGGGGGCCTTGTGATCACTGCCCAGCACCGTAGAGCTCGATTGGCATTTGCCATAGACCACCAGAATTGGCAACTACGCCACTGGCGCCCTGTGCTCTTTACCGATGAGAGAAGGTTCAATCTGAGCACATGCGCCAGACGTGAAAGGGTCTGGAGATGTCGTGTAGAACGTTAGGCTGCCTGCAACATCATCCAGCATGACCAGTTTGGTGGTGGGTCAGTGATGGTCTGGGGAGGCATATCCCTGGATGGACGCACAGACCTCTACAGGTTAGATAACGGCACACTGACGTCTATTAGGTATCGGGATGAAATCCTTCGACCAATTGTCAGAACCTCCGCTGATGCAGTGGGACCTGGGTTCCTCCTGGCCCACGACAATACCCGACCTCATGTGGTTAGAGTATGCAGGCAGTTTCTGGAGGATGAAAGAATTGGTACCATTGACTGGCCTCTACGTTCACCTAACCTAAACCCAACAGAACACCTCTGGGACATTATGTTTAGGTCCATCCGGTACCGCCAAGTTGCCCCTCAGACTGTCCAGGAGCTCAGTGATACCCTGGTTCAGATCTGGAAGGAGATCCCCCAGGACACCATCCGTCGTCTCATTAGGAGCATGCCCCGACTTTGTCAGGCATGTTTACAAGCACGTGGGGGCCACACAAACTACTAGGAATAATTTTGAGTTTCTAAATGACATTTTGGCAAAATGGACCAGTCTGCTGCATCATCTTTTCACTTTTATTTTTGGGGTGTCTTTGATCCCCCCCCCTCTATAGGGTGATCATTTTCATTTCTAGCAAATTATGTGGCATCATTTTGTTACTAATACATTACCTACTTATTATGAGGAAAAATATTCAAGATCTTTTTTTCCCTGTTTAGATCTGATGTGTTTTCGAAGTGTTCCTCTAATTTTTTTTGAGTAGTGTATTTCTTTTTTAGAAAATCTTTGTAATTTTTTTACATTTATCATAACACACAAATTTATTTTCATTAAATTTCGAGAAACTCTTTTTGTATTGCTTAATGATTGTTTTAATTAAAAGGACAAGTCATCGAAGAATTTAAATTATGAATTTCATTTGGTCAAACAGGACCCACAATTACAGAAAATCTAGTCTTAATCGTAAAATACAAAACGCAATAATATTAAGACATTAGTTAATTAGAAATAATTACTTTTAATTACTTTAGTAATTAGAATATATTATGGATACTACTGTCTTAAAACATTCATTTTGCAACATGCCAGTTTCCTTAACTGTACCGGATTATCCGTTTTTACAAACCAACACGAGTTTCGTAATATTAAATGGGATATAATTTAAACTATTATTAAGTAAGTGATATGTAAGTTATGCAATCATATCCAAATTAAAGGACTTTCCGAGTCGTCGGTTATTTGAAAATAGGTGGTCTGCTTATACTGCTCTGCTTCACTTGCCAGTCGTCTTTCATTCTCCACACATTTTCATTCAACTTTTTTGTCTGCTAAATTTCGTATATAATTATATAATGAGGTCAATTAAATCATAAACGCAATCTTATTTGTCTAATGTTTCTTACATTCAGTTTAAATATAGAAATCACCGGAAATATGAGGAAAGATTAGGGACAAAAGCTATTTTGTGAATATCCACAATCATTATACTGTGATTTTTAGGTAATTTACGTGCATAGATAGATAGATAGATAGATAGATAGATAGATAGATAGATAGATAGATAGATAGATAGGAAGAGAATGTGATAGATAGATAGATAGATAGATAGATAGATATGAAGAGAATGTGATAGATAGATAGATAGATAAATAGATAGATAGATAGATAGATAGATAGATAGATAGATAGATAGATAGATAGATATGAACAATCAATGTTCGCGGTAATATTAGCTGTTTCTTTATTGGGAAAATTAGGCACTCATTGACCAGGAAGACACTCCTGCTTTTGGCTGTAATTGATAAAATTATTGTCTGAAAATAATTTCTCAGGAGAACAGGCTTCTCAAGTTCAGTAGCTGTTCTTGCTCTTTCCAGTATCGATATAGTTTTCCTTCCTAACCTTTTATTTGAAGTAGTGCGGAATGTCAACATCTTTACTGTCTCATTATTTTCTCTTCCAGTTACATGTGCGATCCATTTTAGTTTTGAGAAGCGACAATCCACAATGTTCAACAAAAGTCGATCTTTGCTAAGAACCTCAGGCTTTACTTTCTCAAAGCCTTTTTTCGCCATTGATCTTATGAAGCGGTTGTATACAACTGACAGTTTAGATATTTCTGAACGGGTTTGGCGCCATGTATGGCATCTATACTGAAGTCACGATTTGACCAGTCTATTTAAGATAGATAGATAGATAGATACATAGATAGATAGATAGATAGAAATTGACTGACATAAACCGAGTTAGATAGATAGATAGATAGAGAGAGAGAGAGAGAGAGAGAGAGAGAGAGAGAGAAATTGATTGACATAAACCGAGATAGATAGATAGATAGATAGATAGAAATTGACTGACATAAACCGAGTTAGATAGATAGATAGATAGATAGATAGAGAGAGAGAGAGAGAGAGAGAGAGAAATTGATTGACATAAACCGAGTTAGATAGATAGATAGATAGATAGATAGATAGATAGATAGATAAAGAGAGAGATGAACTAATAGAATCTCATATAAAAGAGAAGAAAGATAAAAACGTCTGTAAATACAGAGAGGCGTCGTTGCTTGCGTGTGCAAGAAATTGCGAACCGATCGTGCTGGTCAAAAAAATAAACAACGACAAAAATTTCAAACGACAGAAAATAAACGAAAGAAATAAAAGGACGCGGTTACCAACTACAAATGTTCCGCTATCAATCGCAGAATATATAAACCAGGTGTATTTGTTCTTCTAAATCGAGAGACGAAGAAGAACGTGGCTCAGTAGTAAAAAGTTCGTTTACACCAGTAACCTGTTCGCTGGTGACAAAGGCTTCCTGGAGCTGATGTCTCTCAGAGGTCAAAAGAAGTCTACTCCAATAGCCGCGCGACTGTCATCACGTGATATATGTCGTATTCTTTCTTTTGTTTTTTTAGCTTTTTTAGGGTTTTTTTTTTGTTTGTTTGTTTTGATTTGTTCTCATTTTTTTTTTTTTGTAACATTGTCAGAAAAGTTGAAACCGCCCAACGGTTTGAATGTCAGAAAACTGGCAGGCGTTCCCAGTGTTACCTATGGAAAAATAAAATTAATTTGAAAATATAACGAGAAAGAAACTGAGTAGAACTTCTCACTTACCAAATATATACGAAGGAAATGGGAATGAGTCGACCGTCTACATAGCATAATAGGTCTTAGCTGTGAAAGTCTTTATTGGTTGAACCAAGGAATGTCTAAACACTTACCATGTAAACAGAGACAGCGTTTTGTCTGTGAGAAAAAGGTTACAGGATGGAAAATAAGTCATCACCCACAAGGTCTCGTAGACGATTTCGGTCCCTGTCAAGGCGCGTTGTGGTGTAATGGGTATTGGTTCCGAATGAAAAATCGGAGAGACGATTTCGAATTCCAGTTAAATTCATTGCATTCAGTTACGCGCAAATACCCGTGTGAAAAGTTTGAATCCATATCTTCTTCTCCCTCCAGGAGAATAGCAGGACATACTCTTTTCTATAGCCATGGTTGACAACAAGTCTACCGCAGAAAAAAATGGCAACCTACTGCGGAAACATCTTCTGGTTGGTCTGTCATGAATCGAAAGAGATCATGATCGCCCAAGCGTATATCACTTAACTGACTGTTAAGGGGGTAAAGTGAGAATTTGGCAGCTTCAGAAAAGATATTGCATTAATGCTTCATTTTTGGTTTGATGACGCTCGTGGCCTAGGAGTAGAATCGTCGACTGACGCCAATTCGGTCGAGTTTCAATCCAGGGTTAGGAAGCAACCGGAGTCTAAGCCGTACTGATGAGCTGTAATACAGCGAAACAGATCTGTCTGCGGATGGAGATATATATATATATATTAGTCATCCACATACAAGCCCGTTTCGCTGTATCACAGCTCATCAGTGTGGCTAGACATATCCACTTGATTCTGGCCGGGATCGAAACTCGACCGATTTAGTGTCAATCAGAGTCTTTACTCCCTAAGCCATTGGCGCATGGGATCAGAGAAGGGAAATTTTAACGTCTTGTATGTAAGCAGTGTATACAGACTCCAGTCACCGAGAGAACTCAATTCATTTCTGAAGAGTCACGCATTATAGCCGATAGTGTATCCAGGCTCTTTAGAGATTAATCGTATATACGAGTTTCACTTGATGTCTGGAGTAATCTTTAGTTCCACTAGACGTTCCAGAAAATAAACTAGATTCTGAACATTTGGATTTTAGGGAGGTGCCTCCATAAACTCTAGTATCACCTGCATAAATAGTTACGAATGATCCGAAAACGTTTTTAAGCAGATCGTTATCCCTTTGCTTGTCCAGGACATTTTCGTATACAGTATCTAAACCTTTATAACGGAATAATAGATGTATTTCATTTGAAAACTTACATTATTAGTCAAGCATCTTGTGGTCATATATGATGCACCAAATATGAGATTAGGCCTTTCCTCTGAAAAAAATCAGATTAGACCAAAAAGTGAGCATTGCTGCCATGTTTGACCTGAAGCTGCTCCATCAGCAATTCCCAGCCTTGACAAATATATTACCTATTCTTGGTAAAGATCGCTTACCCGGTCTAAAAGTGGTTCAGTTATTTACTACTCTACGCCCACTCTCCAACAGGCCTATCGCTACTTTGTCGACATTTCCACGACAATTGTTCAAATGAGTTCCATTCTTTAGGTCCTCTAGTTAGGACTCGCCATACCACATCCACAGAGTTGAATCAACCGCATATCCTTCGTATTCTAATTGTAAGAATGAAGGTTACACTCAATTTTTTCCTCGAGATTTGCTACTTTGTGGGACAAACTCCCGTGTTGGTGCTTCTCTGTACAATAGTAGACTCTTTTCTTAAACGTCCTTAGTTTTACCATTCTTTTAAAACTATGACTCGTGCAGCCATATAGAATGAACGGACGTGGAAATCAAATTACATATGATACGCAAGTCAGGCAAAGTTTTAGTAGAAAGCAGAAAGAGGGTAGGAGTGCGAAAGGAGCCTTGGCGGTGGGTGGGTGATTGCCTGCATTGGTGGTAATAGTCAAACAGACTAGACTCGCTAACAATTACTCCACAACGAGACACCCTTACTACAAATATGCCTTTCTGTGATTAATAACAAGGGTTAGCTTGCAAAATAAATATCTCAGTGCCTTGCAGGTTAATGAAGTACACTATTAAACAAGCGTCGTCTGGAATAGGCATAACAGTAGCACTTTTTCAACTTATTCATTTTGTAAGTTACATAACCTCTTCCAGAATATACCCGGTATAATTTAGCCATATCCAAAATAACCCCCGGAGTATAATTGGGACGGGTGTGAGGGTGGTATAATAATTAAATGCTGGAAACGAGAAATCTTGAACGAGAAATTTTGATGTGACAACATTTTCGACAAACCCTGGTACTGTTCTACGTTTTCCCTATCAAATCGTTTAGCAGTTATCGAAAATAAATGGTTTGTGCAAGGTCAGGGGAGTATGGCAGGTTGAGTAGAACAGACCAGCCGAGTTCCAAAATCTTTTTTCTATGCTATTCTTACTTCTTATTGCATGCTACCAGGCGTTGTCATAGAGGTCATCAACATTTTTCATTCAGCCGATTGTGTACGCTGTCATTACCTTGCAAAAAAATGTTAGTAGCTCCCAAGTTTATTCATAACTGCCACATATGATTCGTAGTTAAACTGATACATTAAAATTGGTTCCTAAAGATGGAAATTTGTCATTACTCAATTGAATGCAATTTGTTACGCTAATGTCAGTAAATATTTTCTACTGACATGAAGTGGAGCGACTATATTGAATCAATTACTAGGTCTATTGTTAGAAAAGTGGGTTCACTGTGTTGTGTCAGACAATTTTTCTCATCTTGCACATTTATAAATCTATCATTTTATCCCTGCATAAAATATCGCTGCCATATCTGTTCTGATGCTCTAAATATATATATCTAGAGATTTTGCACAAAATCTAAAGCAGGGTCTGTAATATAATCGACCCTGACCAGGAATCTCCACTAAATTTGCTTTCTCACCGACGCGACGTAGCTTCCGTCCGTATTTTATACAAAGATTTTCATGAGAAATGTTTTGATGATCCTTCCTCCTTAGTGCCTCTACTGCATGGGTTTAGACGTGTTTCTAGATTGACAATTACGATTCTGTTATGGTGCCTCCTACGAGGAATGGACTCTTTCTCTTTTTCTATATAAAACTTTCAAGATGCAGTTAAGTTAACGGCAGTTAAGTACGCAGTCAACGACAGCTATAGGCAGTTAAAGCCAGCTACGTTTCAGGCAATAAGCAGCGTAACTGTACCGTTCGGACTTGCTTATTTTCTACTTACTTCTTACTAATACTTACTTTGTACATATGTTCTTGTTAGACTAATACACTCTTTTGAACCTACCTTTTGTTTTCCGTGTCTTACTTTCGACCGGTTTGGTCACTACAACTTTGGCGACGAAGATCTTCAACGGTCTCGTCGTTCTACCGTTCAACTGGCTAGATCAAGTCTATTCTAACAGTTTCTTTTCTCGCATTTCTCACCGATTTCCGATTTCTTGCTTCCCTGCCATTTAGAACCTTCAAAAGATTAAAGGCAACAGCATATTTTCTTAAATCCGGTTACTTTATTGTCCTTTCTCCTCATTTCTTCTAAGATTTTCTCATTATCTTTCACTCCCAGTAAACCATTGCATCTTAGTGGCATAATCTCCTTGCTTGGGGTGAAATAATTAATAAAGTTATTTCATTAAAGATTAAACTGTGAAATTTTTCTGGCTTTACGTTATTAGTTTCTGTTTTTCTTTTTTCGATCACTGAATAGATATGTTGGCAATGTTGTGTCTGTGGTAAAGTTTATGTTAGGAAGCCGTTTCCAAATAAGGAAACACTCGGTATAGTCACTGCTGCTGTCAGTTGAATATTTTTTGGCTCATCAGATTTAGTCTTTCAAAAATAAAATTAAGTTACATTTTATTCAATTTTATATTCACAATTATGTGCGCATGCTAGAACGTTCGCTTTCTGTCCATGAAACCCGGGTTCGAATCTCACCATAGTCAATTTTTCAGGAAGGTGACTTCTTGGTGTTATTGTTCTGGAGGAGGCGATCCAAGAGGGCAGCACATGAAAACCATACCACGAGTTGAGTGAAATTGGGTAGACGAGAATCTTCGGGAGCCGTCGATGGTTGTGCTAGCATGAATTCACAAGTCATCGTGACCGAGGGTTTGAGCGTCCTGGTCTTGTTCAGCCTGTTACCCACGCCATATAATGAGCTCTCTCGCAAAAACTGTAACTAAGATCCGCTCAGTATAGTTACTACATAAACCACATTTGTGGGCACTAAACAAACACAAGTGTGCCTGAGCAGGCGTCTGCAATGGGGATTAGCTAGCCGCTCTAGTAGATAGTAATCTTCGGATACGAATACCCATACCTACATGTTCACAATTATTTGCAATGACTTGCTAGGTTTACTGCTAGAAAAGTGGGTTCACTGCATCGTGCCAGACAATTTTTCTCATCTTGCACATTTATAAATCTATCATTTCGTCCCTGTGTAAAAATATTGTTGCCATATCTGTTCTGATGCTCTAACTATATATCTAGAGACTCTTGGCAAATCTAAAGCAGGGTCTATAATATAGATATAATTAGGCAACACTTCGATAATTTTAAGCAACTTTGACTCCTGGAAGGTAACGGAAAGACTGCTACTTTCGTTACTATACAGTAACGTCACTAGACAGCCGTCACATAACCCAAGTATCTCGATCAAAAGGAGATAATCGGCTTTTGTATTCCTACAGGATGCCACACTCATTATCACAATTACTTCCCAAATACGGAAATAAAAGATTTATCAGCTTTAAACGAAATTCTCATAACTTATTCCTTACTGAATGAGTTATATACTTAATGCTTAAAAACTTTGTAGCAATATTTGGGAGGGGGTCCATTCCTCCCACTCCCACCCCTGGATATATCAAGAATACTTTAAAAATTAAAAAATATTTCTAATGGTTTTATAAAGAAAAATCCTTAATTTCAGCTAATAAATGCGAGAATGCATGATTTCGTATATGAAACAGCGTGGTTCCTGGAACAAAATAATCGTGATGCAAAGAAAATTATTTGATAAAATAATAAGTGTCAATCAACGAGCACGGGCGGGTGGGGAACTTAAAGGAACAAATTTACTCGTGCCGGTATTCACACACACACACACACACACACACACACACACATATATATATATATATATATATATATATATATATATATATATATGTAAAATTATTCGAAAACCTATGTTAGAGATTAACGATTTTCGCTATGATAACCTTGTACCAGGCTAGGTAAATATAAAATTTCTACAATGTACCTCATATGAGCGGATAAACTTTATATATTTTTATTTTTTATATAAATTTTATTTTATCTTTTATTTTTATTTTTTATTTTTTTTTTTTTTTTAGTGTGCGTTTTTGCTCAAACTGGCGCCTATAAACTGTTCTTTAGACTCGTTGGCTCCATGTTGCGATCTTTTTACTTTAATTTGGAAATCACAGTCGTCCAAGGAAAAAAGAAAAGGAGATGGGGAGTTTGGCTCAACGAGAATTCCAGGGTTTCATTTTACTAAAAAAAAACAAAAAAGATCCAACGTAAGTGTAACGTGCGCTTCGTTGACACGCTTGATCAACGGTGACGCCAACCGATTTTCATTTGTTTGTCGCATTCTTCATTTAAAATAACGTTTTTTCTCGCTCCAATTTGCCTTCCTCGTTAGTGACAATACATTTTATTACGGCTTCGTTGACACACGACGGCGACAGTTCCTTAATTTCTTGTGACTCGTCTGACATCATCTTTCGATTTTTTTTGTTTTTTTCTTTCCCCACATACATACATACATACATACATACACGCACACATATATGCATGTATTAAGCCACCCTATTTATTCTGTTCGCTTGTCAGTTATGTTAAAGTCGTGGTATTTTCCTTTGTATTATAATCATATTGAGCTAAGTCGGGAACAAGGCCATAAATATAGTGAGCTCAACGTGTTCGCTCTTATTACACTAACGATGGCCAGTTCTACTATTCTGTAATATGCAACGTATTCATATAAAGCATAGTTTAGTCCAGTGATTCTCATAGGTGCCGTGGAGAAGGATAGCAAGTGAGGCGACATGAGTGTAAAACAACGGAAGATGTAAAAACAGTTTAGAAAAATTAATATGCCAAAAATAAATATGATTTCGAAATTTGTAATAATATTATGTATTACTTGTAATTACACACATGAGTTCCAGTATAATTAGCTGTAAATAATTATTGACCGATTTTATCATTGTGATATTTTTCGTTATATCAAGTATTGAGAATACTCAATTAGGGTCCACAAATTGCAAGAGAGAGTTATCAATGATAATGTTTTGACTTAGAATATGCTGTTGTCTTTCTTTAACACTCGCTCTGCTTTATTTTTTTTTTTTAATGTATCACATATAAAATTTGTTCAGGCAGGAGTAAATTTTCAATTCGAAAATGCGACCCAGAGAAAAAAAATTTGAAAATCACTGTTTTAGTCTAACGACGATCGCAGAGATCTACTCTGTCGGTTTTGACTGCATAAGCTACAGAGATGTAAGTACCTGTTTAATCTTTCTTTGATTCGGCCCTGTGTCAGACTTAACTGAACTCCCTACAGCTTACAAGTTTTATGCAGAATTATTATCAGAAGGTTTTCATCATTATCAGAAGGTTGGAATGTGTGGAATAGTGTGGAATAGTGTAATAATAATATATACATTTTGCATTTTAAAATAGAAATTTATTAAAATGGGGAATAACAAGAATTCGTAGAAATTAATGTTCACTGAGAAAGTTAAGGTATCAAAAGTTCGTACAAAATGTTCGTAGTAATATTTGTTGAAAGAGATAAAGAGAAAGAGAAAGAGGACAATGTCCGAGTCGCTTGAAGTTGAAGTTACATTTTTAGTTGTTTCGTCTCGCGGCTTCCATCTCTCTCTGACTGACTGACGTTGATGAAGTTCTTTTATTGTAATCTAGATTTTTCGCACTTACTCGCGAAGTCCTTTTTGATCTTGCAAGTCGCTTCCATTGGTCAAAAATCATTTTAGCACCTACTTGCAAAATCTGGTTTCAACTTTTTCGTTAAGCACATGGTCAACCCTTTTTTTTATTTGTGAAAACCAGGATTTCACACGTCATTGTGAACTTTTGTAAAAGTGAAGAAGATGGTTGATTTTAATTAATTTCTTATCCGCTACAAGGATCCGCTACTTGCTACTATGAAAAATGGATGCGTTTTTCCGAAATAAGAGAATAAATATTTTTAAATACAGGGTGTCCATAAAGTTGGTGTGGATTTTTAAAAAATTATAACTTTATTTGTATTTGCGATAGAAATAATTTATAAAAAGGATTAGAGAGAAGTAAATCTATATTTTTAAGGTTTATTGAAATTTTATTTTAGTTTCCAGATGTCCTCCATTATTAGCAATACAAAGGGTAATATGATTTTACCTTAATGGAAAACATTTGCCAACTGATTTACAGTAATGCCTGAAATCACATTAGTTATTTTAGCTTTCAAATCTTCAAATGAACTAGGTTTAGTTGCATACACAATTGCTTTCACATGAAAAAAAAATCTAACGCAGTCAAATCTGGTGAAAGTGGAGGCCAATAAAATGGTCCACCCCTTGCGATCCATCTGTTAGGTTATTCCTGACTTAGAAACTGTCTAACACGCAGAGCAAAGTGACAAAGAGCTCCATCTTGTCGAAACACTGTATTATCTTTCAAGTTGTTCAAGCTCATTTTTTACAGATTATTTCTATCACAAATACAAATAAAGTTATACATTTTTTAAAGTGTCCACAGACACCATGTATTTACCACAGATGAAAGATTTAAGCGTAATTTTCATAACTTACTCATTAATGAATAACTTATATACTTAATGCTTGAAAACTTTGTAAAAGTATTTTATTTTTTGGGGGTGGGGGGCAGTTTCCCCTCCCCTGATATATCAAGAATACTTGTAAAATTTGGTGGACGGAGTGAGGACAAACATTTTTAATGGTTTTATAAACACAAATCCCTGAAGATATTATTTCAGTAAAAAAAGAAAAAATCTTAAAAATGCATCTTGAAATCTTAGAAAATAATTTAATAAAATTCTAAAATTCATTCTTCCTTAGAGTTGGTGCTTACATAAATTTATAAAATGCAGCCTTGTGGATGATGAATTATTTCGTATTCTACAACCACTTATTTCCATGGCATGTGTTCAGACAAGCTATATTCTTTAATCCCACCAACCCCCGACCCCCTAGTCCACGTACATAAGTGTGAATCATCCTCCTTCCCTTTGTAATCTTTTAGTAAGAAGAAAGTTCCACTTTCCAAGAAAAACATTTTTTTAACTTTTCTTGCTTCTTCTAAAGGGAGTATTTTATTTTTTTCAAAGACAAACTTCAGGATCTTTTTCTTGTTCAATGACAAGTTGATTTTTTTTTTCAATTGGAGTAGATAGACTAAACTATCGCCCGGTTCACACTCCACCCACGTCTATTGAACAGGTGAAGAGGCTCATCCCTTGTTTCCTGTTTAGGATGTGGTTTCCGGTTTTTCTCTTTTCCAATCTTTTCACTCTTTTTTTATTTTTATTTTTATTTTTTTCAATTGGAGTAGATAGACTAAACTATCGCCCGGTTCACACTCCACCCACGTCTATTGAACAGGTGAAGAGGCTCATCCCTTGTTTCCTGTTTAGGATGTGGTTTCCGGTTTTTCTCTTTTCCAATCTTTTCACTCTTTTTTTATTTTTATTTTTATTTTTTTCAATTGGAGTAGATAGACTAAACTATCGCCCGGTTCACACTCCACCCACGTCTATTGAACAGGTGAAGAGGTTCATCCCTTGTTTCCTGTTTAGGATGTGGTTTCCGGTTTTTCTCTTTTCCAATCTTTTCACTCTTACGTAGCCCCCTGCGCATCAGTGGCGTTTTCGCCTTGCTTGGGGTGATATGATTTTTAAAAAAAACTGTTGATTTGCGGAATAAACTTCTGGCAGCATGTTTTTCTAATAACTTTTATCTCGACCTCTTCAAATCTAGGGTTAACTGTTTTCTTTCCTGCATAGCTTCATGAATTTTAGTTCTTTTTTCTGCTCATAAAACACTTCACAGTAACCCTCTACATTAAGTGACTCTTGGGCCTTGATTTTATCATTCTTTTAAAATCATTGTTAGTGTGCACTACATATGATTCGCGCACGTGGGAAACACATGTCCCGTGCATTACATATGACGCACAAGACACGCAAAGGGTTAATATAAATCAGAAAGAGCGTAGGACTCAGGAAGGAGCCTTGGCGTTGGGTGGATGTTTGCAGTGGTCATAATAGTCAACCAGATTAGTGATTTTCGAAGTCCAGCTTAGATGCGACACATGACCGAACTCACTACTCAATCGTAATGATTCTAGCGAGACAAGCTTGCTAACCATTACGTCACGTCGAGGTGCCCAAGTCAACCAGACTAACCTCGCTAACAATTACTCCACGACGAGACACCCTTACTACAAATATGCCTTTCTGTGATTGATAACAAGGATTAGTTTGCAAAACAAATATCTCAGCGCCTTGCAGGTTAGTGAAGTACATACACTATTGAACAAGTGTCGTCTGGAATAGGCATGCCGGTGAAATTTTTTTCAGCTTATTTATTTTGTAAGAATATAATTTAGCCATATCCAGAATAACCTCCGGGGTATTAACGGGACGGATGTGAGGGTGGAGTGATAATGGGAGGCTGAAAACGAGAAATCGGCGAACCTAGTTCGAATTCTAGTCAAGTTCGTCACATTCACTTTCACGCAAATACTCTCGGGAAAAATGTAGCCCCATCTCTTGTCTATCTCTCTGTAAATTAAATATTAATGCAAACTGGGTAATTCAAATTTGCTTGGCAACCAGTCTAGGAGAAGGACAACTTGGACAACAAAAATCTTCGGCCTTGAACATTAATATAAAAAATCTATGAATACTTATTTATTAATTTTGAAAAAAAAAATTTTTTTCTAATTTTTTCGCTTGCTAAAGACAAATTTTCTTCTATGTATTTGAGAAATCGGATATTGTAAAGTTTGATTTTAATATGTTGAAAATGATTTTATACAATTTATTAATTTCACAACTGTTAGATGCTGTTTTGTATGCCAGATCAAATATGGAATAATTCAACGATTCTGAATCCTCTCACTTTTGATTATATAAGGTTGGAAATAACCATACATTATATCTGACATATATATCATATGACATTGGAATCTCAAAGAAAGCAAAGTGAAGGCGATCAACAAACATTATCAATTCAATAAGTCTTAGCATTTTTCCCCAGTTTTTTTTTTTTTTTTTTTTTTATAACATCATATTCTTTCGGTTAATAAATTTTGTTAAACTGATTAAAAATATATGACTTGGTTCAGTTAAACCAAAAGAAAAAAGTTAAAGAAAAAAGAAAAAAAAACTTAAAAAAATATTATAACCATAAAATGTCATTTGAAAGAAATAAAAATACACAAACGATACAACCTTATCAAAATAAACATGGAGCCAAAAAGAAAACAATATGCCCATCAAAATCAATGATGAGCTTAATTTGATTATTATTATTTATTAGTTTAACATTTCTATGTATTATGTTTTTGAGTATTGTTTCATCATGTTTGTAATTATTATGCATTTGGTTACAATAGTATAAGTTAATAGTGTTATGTTTATTTTGACGTACTCTATTATTATTAATATTATCAATATTGTTAGAGTCATATATATATATATATATATATATATATATGTTATGGTTACTAATGGAAGTACATTCCACAGTTAGATATTTACTTTTAAAAAGTGCTTAATACGAAGGTAGAGTATAAATATATGGCATTTATTATTATTATTATTATTATTATTATTATTATTATTATCATTATTATTATTATTATTATTATTATTATTATAACGTGCTGCAACTCAATAGCTTAAACATCAAAACACCATCATCAGGCAGTAAAATGCGGTTAATTTATTTAGCAATATAAATAGATAAGGAGATTAAAAAATAAAATGAAAAATAAGAATAAAAAATATTGTTTTACCTCAAGCAAGGCAGAACCGCCACTGTTGTGCAGAGGGTTACAGTGCGAAAAAAAAAACTAAAAAAAATAACAAGGTACAGGGTATGTCGAAGAAAGATTGGAACCAAACAGATAAAAGGTGGCAATTGACGTTGCATTTAAACTTTTGGCGATTGTAACTATCAGGGAAGCAAGTATGTAGAAGGGCGTTCCACAGATGGCAAGTGCAAGAAAAAAAAACTGATGGAGTAGAAGTGGCATTTACATTTGACTATTTTGACGAAAAAAGGGTGGGACCTAGAAGCCAATCTAGTAGCACGAGTAAATTCATGTAGTCGAGGCACCAGAGAAAATATTTTTAGAAAAGACAGAGGGAAGCCACGTCTCATCGATGAGAAAGTGACTAAAGTTGAGCTGCGAAATCGAGATCGATTACGTTACACACACACACGCGCGCGCGCGCGCACACACACACACACACACACACACACACACACACACATATATATATATATATATATATAAATGTAAACTTGTCGTTGTACTCATTTCGAAAAACCCTTCGAGTACATACGCGGAAGGAAAAAATGGTAATAAAAAAAAGGTAATAAAAAAAGAACGAGCTAAGCACCCGAACATCAGTCAAAGTACGTAGCCCAAAGAAAAAAAAATCCGAGACGAGTAACCTAAAAAAAAAAAAGCGCTCAATACGCAATTAGAGCGAACTAAGTAATTAACTAACCTTGAGAGTTAACTTTCCCTGAAGATACAATTTGGTGAAACCTTGGTAGGTTCGTTGGCTCTGTAGGTTCTATATATATATATATATATATATATATATATATATATATATATATATATATATATATATTGACAGGTTAGTTTTTACACGTAATCATAGTTTAAGATCAGAAACAAAAGTTTAAAAAAAAAACAGTAACATAAAAATATCAGTCTGGACAGATAAACCAGGAATTGGATGGACTGTAGCCACAAGCCATCATGCTACATTTTTACCTGATTTCATCACAACAGATAATACAGACGTCCGCCTATTTACCTTGCACACAACATATGGCTAAAATGAAATGCAGTGTTTGGGTGCACGCGGGAAAAGAAAAGAAAATGACAGAACTATCTCTTTTGTGCCGTAATTTGAAGCCATTGCAATCCATCTCAGTCGACAATTTGAATTTAGTCAACAACAAAGGATCAATCACCTGAGCTTGATAATATTTTCTTTTTAGATAAGAAAAGTTTGTTTGTTTGTTTGTTTTTTGTTGTTGTTTTTTGTTTTTTGTTGTTTTTCTTGTTTTTTGTTGTTTTTTGTTTTTTGTTGTTGTTTTTTTTTTTGTTTTGTTTTTTGTTTTTTGTTAGCGTGCAGGAACAAGAAACAGATGTGACGCGCATTAAACAAGCCTTTCTTATCCATGATTAACTTATTTCGTACAGATTTTAATCACAACTTCATCTATGCGTTAGAATTTTGCCATGTTTATTTATGATTTTTATATTTGTATTCTGTGAGCGTTTTGAGTCAAGCTTTCTTTTCGTTTTTATTTGTCGTCCAGCGTTAACAGCTTTGCCTAATTTAATAATCGTCCAATGACAAATAAACGAAAGAGAAAACGGTAACAGCTGAGATATTTGCTTCTTGTACGGCCAGATCGGTTATTGCGGCTTGGTTCGACAGTTGGTCTTTAAGGAATGAGCCAGGACTACAGTCACTGAGCGGGATTCTTGTGCTGAGTGGCCGATCAAGTTTCTATTGATTAAGCTAGGGTCAAAACGTGAACTGCTCGAATGTGTGTTTAGAACAAAAGTTGATTCTGTTTTTAAACTCGACATTTTTCAGTCTGAATGGAAGCTCCAGAAGATCAGAAAAGCAAAAACTAAAACAGATGAATGCAGTCGAATTCTAATTAGGAGTCGACCGTAGTTACGATGATCGAGTCAATACCAATGATCTTTTCCTTAACTACATAGTATGTGCTACGCAAGGGTTACATACATTTTTGAATTCAGAGTTTTCTTTTTCCTAGACCGGTTGCCACACAAGTCTATAGAATCCAATCTGGCCTACTATTTACTCATAGCTGGGTGGGGGGTAGAGAAGAGTTGGATTCATACCTTTCCCAAGAATATTAACACGTTATATATATATATATATATATATATATATATATATATTTGAATTTAACTTTTTAGCGTATACATTATCATTATACACGCCCAATAGCCAGAGTGCTCTAATTCCTTACGGAATGAGCGATGCGTATATATAAATCATAGGGGTCTATTTCGCTGTATACCAGCTCAACAGTGCAGCTAGATTGAATGCTGGTCAGGACCGAAACCCGACTGATTTATCAGCCGGAGATTCATCCAACAAGCCACCGGCGGACGTATGGGAAAAGAAGATTCCAAAGCGTGTAATATATTTACACCAATGTAAATGCGCCAGCAGTTGCAAAACAGCATTGCATATATATATAGATTGCATATATATATGGATTGCATATATATATGGATTGTTTAATTATTGCATATATATATAGATTGCATATATATATAGATTGCATATATATATGGATTGTTTAATTACTTACTTTTTTTGGTCATAATAAAATTAGACCAGTACACATTTGTATAAAAAAGTATTCAATACAATCATATTGTAGAACTTTTGAATATTCTTCATTTGTAAACGGGTTATTACGCGACCTCGGTTTCTTCCATGATTGGTGTCTTCAGGCGATTTGAATAACTAATTTTACCGTTTACCGTTTGTTTTTAAGAACGCTCACGTAACGGGGAACTTTTGAACGCGCAATTTTTAAAAATACAGGACATTATAACTTTTCATCCATGGTTGTATGAACCTTATAAGTATGTTTTTGGTATGGGTACTCTTATTCATAATTTCTTTTCTTTCATTCAATAGTACATTTTTGTTTGGGAATAACATAATTTCTAACTTTTCTTCCTGGCACAGTCTACACATTTTGTGTGGAATTGAAATTAAAATATGGAAAAGACTCATACATAACGTGGAGTATAGTGAAAACAGCCAAGCCTTACAACTTAGTTAAGTTCAAACATTTAATGATGCAATAGGGGAATTTCTACGGATATTTTATTGCCATAGAACTTTCCACGCACTTCGGTTTATTCAATTATTAACTGAAGAATTAAAATTCATCAGAAAATTGAAATAAAAAATCCGTGAAATTTTCACAGGTTAAAACTAGTTTTCATAAATTTATTAATAAAAGAAACTTGTTTTCATATTTATTCCTTCATAAAATGGTAAACGATTAAACTATACATTGTAGTTGGTTAACATGTTTTAAAATATTGCAAGAAATAAAGTTATTCAGGTAAATAAACAAATAATATGCAATATTTTTGTCAGTTTTCAACAAAAAAAAAATGTATAAATCCACTTTCATGTTATTTTTATTAAAATTCCAAACTTAACTTTTTAAAACAATAAACATTGTCGAGGGAGTATACAATAATATCGGCGTCAAGAGAACACCCGTCCTTTTCACTCAATGTTTTTTTGTGACTACTTTACCCATATTTCATTATAAATTGTATGATCTCTTTTGTGATAATATTATTGCAATAATATTTTGTGCATTATCATCATATGGCCGTGCACAAGAACAAATTCCCTATACACATACAGGATGAAAGGATTATGTTTTTCTGTAATGGAAATTGATAGTGTATATATATTATAGCACAATGAATATCGGTACGGAATATAAAATCGGGGAGCCGAGTTCGAATTTCAGTGAAATTCATTGCATTCACTTACGCACAAATACATTTGCAAAAGGTATGAATCTATCACTTTTCTCTCCAGCTGTGGGCTGAATAGCAGGACATATTGAGTTTTATAGCTTTGGTTGGCAACTGGTCTACGCAAAAATAAATGGCAACCTACTGCGGAAAATGTTTTTTGCATAGTGAGTCATGGATCTAAAGAGACATGGTCACCCAAGCGTGTATCACGTATGGCACTTAACTACCTAATTTACGCAGGTTTTTGCTTACAAACTGACTTCACAATTTTACTAATTCAAGAATAAATCCAAATAAGGTTGATATATTTTGTTTTAGATACATTCGATGGAAAATATATTCAAATCTGAGTTCTAATTGTGAATTGTCACAAATAAAATATGCAGTTTTTACTGTAGTCGATAAATAAACCTATGTTTTAAAAAAATTGTAAAAAAATACAGATAAGGCTAATCAATGACTAAGATTTGATTGATTATTTGTTAGATCATAATTAATAAAATAAAAATTATAGATATAAGTGTATATAATGCCGTAATACTACTGGGCATAAACTATAAACTAAAACTACTGAACTGTATAACATTACATCATAATAACATTAAATTGTTCACTATAATTTCCCTTTGAAGTAAATGAGGGTCTTATTTGATGGCACGTATCACGTATGGCACTTAACTACCTAATTTATGCTTTTTTTTTTTTTTGCTTACAAAATGTCTTCAAAATTTTACTATTTCAATAATAAATCCAAATAAAGTTTATATTTTGTATTAGATACATTAAATAAAAAATGTACAGAATTACCTAATTTTCATAGGTTTTTGCTTACGAACTAACTTTAAAATTTTACTATTTCAAGAATAAATGCAAATAAAGGTGATATATTTTGTCTTAGATACATTCGATGGAAAATATATTCAAATCTGAGTTCTAATTGTGAATCTTCACAAGTAAATTATGCAATTTTTTTTACTGTATTCGATAAATAAACCTGTTTTAAAAATTGTAAAAAAAATACAGATAAGGCTAATCAATGACTAAGATTTGATTGATTATTTGTTAGATCATAATTAATAAAACAAAAATTATAGATACAAGTGTATATAATGCCGTAATACTACTGGGCATAAACTATAAACTAAAACTATTGAACTGTATAACATTATATCATAATAACATTAAATTGTTCACTATAATTTCCCTTTGAAGTAAATGAGGGTCTTATTTGATGGCACGATGATTTATTAATAATCTGCTTGTAGCATACATCTTCTTCATATACAATATGCAAAGCCTTAGTAAATTATCAATTTTATAAGACTATGTTATAAGACTTTCACTTATCCCCGAAATGAAATTCCATTTTGAACCTAAAAAAAAAAGACGGTAACGATTTGAAAAAATGTTTTTTTTTGTCATTATTTATCATGTCAAACCCCAACTTTCAAATTGAGTAGAATACCAGGGTTCTAAAATCGACCGGCTCTACTGGGCTACATGGCACCTGTAGTACTTATTGCGTGACCTGACATAAATAATTTGCTAATATTTTTTTTCATTCATTATAATAGTACAAAATGTAGATAATATTGTGTAACTCCCTTTCAAAATCTTTTATTTATCGTCAGTACGATATGATTTCTTGTCAGGCGTATCCGGCATAACAGTACATGACAACCTCATACATTGTCATTTCATACAAAACAAATCATTTCGATGGATCCTAGTGGTTTAAAAACGAAGACGATATATAAAGAAAAATAACAACGCACTCATTCACGCTCATTTCACCCAACAAGCCAGTTCAGCACCAGAAAATCGGGTCTATTTATAGTTGAAAATAACCATTATAATCCACTAGTGCCATCAGTGCCACCATTATGATGGTCGTCTGTTTAATCTTCCTCTCCAATTACGACTACAACCCACTTAGACATCATTTCCCATAAGCGCCCAGAGGTAATTTTCATCACGTTGTGGACCCATTTCGACAAAGCCTGCAATATTACCAGCCGAGGCACAGATTTAAGAAACTACCTACCCCAGACCTTGGGCATCCCAACTTCCTTCCCTTCGCCTCGACACTGGGGGCACAAATGACGCAGGGTGTCACCCAGCGAGACTATTTATGGACTTAAAACCTGATTTATTTGGCAAAAACAAATATAAAAGCAAGGCTAAGTGCACCTGTTAGCGAAACATCCGGGTAGCTGACAGGTATAAGGTTTTAAGGACAGATTAAACGCAAGGATGGGGGTCATGTTTACGTCACGTTCATTTTTATCTTCTTCACTAATGTGTGCATGTGTGTTGAAGAGTGTATGTATCTGTGTGTGTTTATTTTGAAGGTAACTCCGAGAAGCATACTTTTATGCAATCAAGAGAAATAATTTGAAAAATAAGTCATGGTTTCTATTCTAATATATATATATATATATATATATATATATATATATATATATATATATATATTACTGTGCAAAAGTTTTAGGACAAGAACTATTTTATCTTTTATGAGGAATCAAAATAAAGTTTAAAATCATCCCTGTCCAAACTCTTTTGCACACTACCAATAGTGTGCAAAAGTATTAGGACAGAGGTGATTTTCCTAAAAACTTCATTGAAATTCAAATACAGGGTGAAAAGCCAAACCTTTGAAAGAATTATTTAACTAAATAGGAAGAGGAAGGAAGGCTTCGGAATTTGAATTGGCCCCTACAAAGCCCGGATCTCAATCCAATTGAACATCTATGGGATGTTTTGGATAAAAAGAAATTGATAAATCTAATGTTACTTCACACGACACACTTTGGGAACAAATACAAATTGCTTGGTAGGAGATACCATTAGATACATTGAAGAAGCTTGTGATGTCAATGCCTGACAGAATGAAGGCTGTGATCAAAGCAAAAGGCTATAATACTAAACATTTAATTTACTTTGTAACAAGTATTTTTTTCTTGTTAAAGCATTTGTTGAGTAAATAAAATAAAATTACTTTAATCAAATTGTTTATTTTCTGTCAATATGCCTCATAAAAGATAAAATAGTTCTTGTCCTAATACTTCTGCACAGTACTGTATATACTACCGGCCATAATTATTAGGCCCCAAGTATTTTTAAAAGAAATTAAGTCTTTCATACTATTTTTAGTATTTATTGCCAAATGAAAATAGAATGGTTCTTTTGTTATTATTACTTTGCAAAATTTTACAAGGCAAGAATGAAAAGATGAACTCGTCCGAATCACCCTAAATTTTCTTCATTCTTTCACTGATGAAACTGCAATATAGGTAATTATTAAATATTTATAAATTCATTTGATGGTTCTTTTGTTAATATTGTGCAATATTAGCAAAAGAACCATTTTATTTTCATTTACAATTATTCACTTGACAATAAATACTAAAAGATAGTTTGAAATGCTGGGGCGGCCTCATAATTATGGCCGGTAGTATATATATATATATATATATATATATATATATATATATATATATATATATATAGTCATATTTGTGTATATGCGCGTGTATACTTTCGAAATGTATTAATGATTTTTCTATATCATTATCTCTGTTTATTTCAGTTGCTTCTTGACACCGCAAAACACCGACTAGTTTTAAAAATTAATTCAGTTAATTGGTTCCGACAAGTCTTCCTTTCTTGTTTTTAATATTTTTTATTATTTCGTTGTGCCATTTTATTTATTACACCTAGTTTATGTTTTAATATGGACTCGAACACAGGACTACTGGTAACTGTTTGAAGAAAATAATTCCCCTCGGCCATCTCAGCTGACCAGAAAAAGACAAATTGACCTATGCCGCTACATAAATAGATATCCATTACCTCCATATATGCATCGGGAACAAAGGCAGAGAAGAAAGACCGGTAAACAGATATTATTTTTACTCTGTCGCAATGGGAAATAATACCTAGCCCAATTTTTCTTGCACCTTTTATCACTTTTTGTACTATCACCTCCACCTCCCATTAATTAAGCGGGCTTTTTTTGTCGGTCTTCATCGGCAGCGTTGGCGGACTGCAATTTACGATGACGTTTGCAGCGGTGACGGTTCTTATGCCATCTATCATTTGACCGACACTTGAACATCCACTTGCCAAACACAACATCATTTATCACACTTATGAACCAAGTCTGACATCAGCTTGACATATGCATCATCAGATTATTAAAACTTTTATTATTATTATTATTATTATTATTATTATTATTACTTAGAATGTGAAAACAGCCCCACCCCCACAAAAAAAAACGTTACAGTAGGGTACAAATATGCAAAGCCCATTACAACTTTCATAGTACTTAGTCCGGTAAGAGTACACCAGACATGCGCCTATCAGGGAAAATATGCGAGATATGATGCACAGGTTTTGAATAGAGCAGCCTATAACCTCTCAGGTAGAGCCAAGTTAGAATACCCTGAGGGCAGGTAACACAGCTCGTTCAGAGGTCACCGACTATTTTCCCAAATATTAAAATGGGACTCCCAATTCGCCTAGACTATTTCCTCCTTATAACGCCTTTCTCGATAGATTATTATTATTATTATGTCATTTTTCATCATATTTCGATTTCTGCTATGGTCGCACTACCAACCAAGTCTGCGGTATTTTACTTACTGGAAATAGTAAATTTAATCTTTTGGCATTCAATTAAAGCTAAAATTAAAGCTTCAAGAAACTTAAAAATGTTATTTTTAAGATTCAATTTAAATTTAGGTATAGAAATTGGGTGGAGGTACTAAAATAATCTATATCATAATTAGAGCTATGTATGTCCGTCTGTCCGTCCCAAAGGTTTTATTATTGAGAAGAGAGATAGGTTACAGTTTCTTTTTTGTGTGCGATGAGCGGAGAAGAGGATGTGCGTTGTGGTACAGTGGATATCGACTCGGAACGAGAAACCTGGGAACCGAGTTCGAATTCCAGTTGAATCCATTGCATTCACTTACGCGCAAATACCCTTGGGAAAGGTATTAATCTGTCTCTTCCTTCCAGTTATGGGTTAAATAGCAGGACAGATTAGGTTCTATAGCCTTGGTCGGCAACCAGTCTACCGCAGAAAAGCAATGGCAACCTACTGCGGTATAATCTTCTGCCCAGTCAGTCATGTCTCTTTTGAGACATGATCGCGCAAGCGTGTATTACGTATGGCACTTAACTGACTGACTGAGCGGAGGAGATTGGCTGATATTCGCTACTGCGGTTAAGTCTTTTGATGTCTTGGGAGGGAAGAGAATGACTGCGTTTCATTACACTGAAACTGTATGTATGTATGTATCCCACTAAAATCAAGTAGTCTCTTTACCCATAGATGTTAAGAATTTTTATATATCCTTATTTATTTATTTCAAGCCAAATCCCTGTCTTATGAACATTTCTTATAATAATAATTTAAAGAAATTATTCAGCAGGTGATGTTATTTTATTTTACTTCACTTATTGTAATTGGATTTTTTAAAGACTTTTATTTCTCTTCATTATTTCTTTCTTTTATATTATCACTGGTGCGTTGTGGTGCAGTGGATATCGGCTCGGTACGAGAAATCGGGTACCCGAGTTCGAATTCCAGTTGAATTCATTGCATTCACCTACACGCAAATACCCTTGGGAAAGGTATTAATCCGTCTCTTCCCTCCAATTATGGGTTAACTAACAGGACAGATTGTGTTCTATAGCCTTGGATGGCAACCAGTCTACCGCAGAAAGCAATGGCAACCTACTGCGAGATAATCTTCTGCCTAGTCAGTCATGTCTCTTTCGAGACATGATCGCCCAAGCGTTTTTCACGTATGGCACTAAACTGACTGACTGAGATCAAGTATTTCTGTCATCAGTTTTATATTTGAAGATAACATCAACAAAATATTTCTATAACAATCATAAATCATATGATACAAATGAACAGATTTTAAATTGGCATCTGAAACAGATGTTAAACACGTTTACCTTGCAATCGTTTTTTTTTTCTTTCGGTATTTCTTTAATCTTTAATCTAGATACTCCCACTAAATCGCTGAAAAAAAACAGCATAGTATGAAAAAGTTCCCAAACTTAATAAAAACGAACTTTTTCCATCAAAATGTTAAGAGTAAAGATGAAAGTATTTTTTAATTATTCTTAAAAAAATTTTTTTTTAAATTTAATCTCTTCTAACACGTTCGAAAATTTACTAAAAATTCTTGTTTTTCTTTTATTTAACGAGTAAATAAATCGTTACAAGTGTTTTCAATGGAAAACGTATTATAACTCTGTTTTTTTTTGTTTTTTTTTTTTGTTTTTTTTCCGGTCACAAAAAACATTTAAATTAGAAATTCTTACAAAAATCAAATAATCGTTAGATTTTAATGAAACTTGCAGCACTTATTCACAAAATTAATTAAATTATATTTTAAATTAATATTTTAAAAAATCTTGGTAAAAATATTTTTTGTTTACATCTGTTACTCCCGCTCCACGTAAATTCATGAAATTTTAAGAACTTAAATTTTGTTGCGAAAATTGGTTTTATTAGTTGAACCCAGGACTCATTGGGGAAGGTAAATCATCTATTATTTTTCTGAAAAATGTTGCCTTTATTTCCGAAAATCTGCTCCCAATAGTAAAATAAAAATGCAATATAACTATGACATTATTTAATTAGATAAGCTTTTAATTGCTTTAATAAGTAATATAAATTAAGGACATTATAGTCTGAAAAAAAATTGATTAATAACGAAAATTTAAAAGAACTGTTTTCATTTTTTTTAATTTTAATAATTTATAAATTTTCAAAAATATTTTTAAATACTTCAAATATTTCCGGTGCTTAGTTTATAAACTTATTAAGTGAAGATTACATTTACTAATCAAAAATTATAAGTTTAATACAAATCTTCGTTCCTTCGTATTTTGAAAATAATTTTAAACTTTTTGTGTTTAAAGTTTTTTTTTAATGGTATGTGTAAATTAAAAGGTCATGTGTTTCAGGGTTTATTCCCCTTACTGGAAAAAAATTGTACAGTATGTCTCTTGTGATCGCCATACACTTATCTTATTTCATTTGCCAATATGTCAATACATTTCAATTACGGCGGAAAGGGTGAGAAAAGTTCAACTCGTGTGTTTAAGGAATAGTTTAAAAAATGGCCGAAAAATTGAAAGATTAAAAAAAATTGAAAATGTTTAGATTCTGATAAATATAATTTCTGTTTGAAAAACACCAATGTAGTTTGCTTACTGGAAATAGTAAATTTAATCATTTAACTTTCAATTAAAACTAAAATAAAAGTTTCAAGAAAACATTTTTATTTTTAAAAAATTCAATTTAAAAGTTAGTTATCGAAAATTAATGGTGGTATCTACTTTAATTGTTTATTTCCTGAAACTAAATAGCGTCTCTGATATCTCTTTCCTGTTTTTCAGCGTTATCAAAAAAGAATAGTCTGTTATTTATTAATTATTTGCAGGGCGTAACGTACGTAATAACTAAGAAACTAAAGAAGGGGCATACTGAATTAGAATAAAATAAATATAAACATTATATTTGGTAGATATCCTATTTTGTTTTAATTAAACAATGCAACTGAAATCTACAGGGCGAGATTTAATAAAGATGCTGTGCCTTTTGGTAAGGGTCGTTGTTAGTAAGCAACATTTAATAATAAACAAACATATGGTTGATTCTGCCACATCTCAATGTTTATTTATTCCTGCAACATTGCTTTTTTCTGAAGCTCACCTTGACACACTCATATGAAAGCTTTCCCTCTTTTATGCAGTGGGCGGCTTTTGAACTAAAAACCTCTCATAAAATATAAATAAATCTGGAATTAGAGATTCGGATTTTTAGAATTTAAATATAAATTTCTTGAGCATGTTTTTTCTTTAACTTTTATCTACAAACAAACAAGATTATTTCATCAAAGATTTCGGATATATTTGTCTATATTTCTGACATAATGTATTGTATTTATTTATACTATTTACATTCTACAGATTGTTGTCCTCCTCTTTGTTGCTATATTCACTACGTTTCGGTCGTTATACCCTCCGGTCTTCTTCAGGTGATTAAAATTTAGAGCTTAACTCATTATTTCCATCACTGGGTTAGACTGTCCTAGTTTAATAATTAAAAAGCCTTTGGTCTTTCCTCTTGATAACAACATACATATTTTAGCAATATTTTTTTTAATTAAGTTTAATTAACATACACATTTTGGCAATAATTTTTTAAAATTAAGTTTGGGGTATTTTTTAATCATGGCATTCTCATTTTTTCCCGAGAATCAGTGGAAGTAGATAGACTAAACTATCGCCCGGTTCATACTCCACCCACGTCTATTGAACGGGCGAAGAGGCTCATCCCTTGTTCCCTGTTTAGGATGTGGTTTCCGGCTTTCTCTCTTCCAATCTTTTCGCTCTTATGTAGTCCCCTGGTGTTACCGCCTTGCTCGGAGTGATATGATTAAAAAAAAAAAGTATCTACAAAAGACATTAAAGACTGTATGAAAACCTTGAGTGACTTATTTAACGAACTTGTGTAAATGGCTGTCATAACTGGAATTAGGTCGGACAGTAAAGAGGCGGTAGACTGGTTGCCAGCCAAGGCTATAGAACCCAATCTGTCCTGTTATTTAACCCATAACCGCAGAAAGCAATGGCAACCTACTGCTGGATAATCTTCTGCCCAGTTAGTCATGCCTCTTTCGAGACATGATCGCCCAAGCATGTATCACTTATGGCACTTAACTGACTGAGTAAAGAGGCGAACATTAACAATTTCAAAGGATATGAAGTTGTGGATAGCCATGATTGTCCACAGAGCAGAACATTAAAATCGATGTGATACAACTTAATAAAAGTAATATTTGTCACTAAATATTTTAATAAACTATTATCTTTTTAATTACACACATTACCAATATACACTCCAATATTCCTACCCAAGTCACGAAAGCTGACACTACCCAACAGCGATGTCAGACTTGCAGCCTGATCCTCTCTCCAATCTCAACCTTTTCCAAATATTCTCTTCCCCTCCCGAGCGCCCGTGGAAACAGAGGTCAGAGTTCAACTAAGTAAACCAATCCTTTCAGTGTTGTTGACTCTTTTGTAGTGAATTTGCGAATTTAAAATTGGCCTACACATGACACCAGCAAAGTGAACTGCGAAGCGACTGTCCTAAGGGCTTTTTGTTGTTTGTTTTAGTTTTTTTTTTTTTTTTTTTTGGCTTTTGATGAGCTTGATAATGTAACCAGGCCGAGATCATCAAGTAATTCATCGCCTCTTCTTATTCGTTATATATATAACCTTTGAAATGATATATATATATATTATTTCAAAGGTTATTTTTAGTGGTAACATTTTAACTTAAACAGTATTTATTCCGTCTCCCTGCTTGCACACACAGGAAAACTTATTAAATAAAATGTGCCCTCCTATAGGATTAGAGAACTTGCATTTCCCTTTGAAGGAGAAACTACTGTCTTATCCGACGTGTTCTGGCCACTCAGCTACGACGACTTTCACAATCAAGCAGGATTGAGCACTCTCACAAGTACTTAAGAACATTCTCACTTGATTAAATTTTAACGAAAGGTATATCTGCTAAATTTATAATCCAAAAAAGAAACAAAGCAATTTCTTAAGAACTAAAGGATTTTATATTTTATATAATCCGACCTATTCTTATTACTTCAAATTTAATTACTTGAATTAATAAAGCATATCGGATTAAAAACTAAAATACATGTACAGGTACCTCCACTCATTTTCAATATTTCCATTAAGAAAAATACTCTGGTGTATTTCAAACAGAAATTATATTGTATGAAATCTTAAGTTTTTCATTTTTTTTTTTAAATCTGTCAATTTTTCGACCATTTTTAAGCGATCGACACATTTGTAAATAAAAATAAATTCTCGGGTTTAAAAATTTTGCAAAAATAAAATATACATCTGTGACACATTATTTTTTTAAAAAGAAAATTTCATGTTAAATTAATCTTATTAACACAAGTACTACTTATTTATAGCGTGAAATTTATAATAAAACTATTCCCTAATCACAGAGTTGAACTTTTTGACCTGTCCGCCGTATATCAAATGTGTTGACAGATTGTCAGATTAAAGAAAAGATAAATGTATGGCAATCACAAGTAACAAAATTGTATAATTTTTTTTCGAGTAAAGGAAGGAAACTCTAAATAACATGACCTTTTAATTTTCACATACAAATTACCATACAAAAAAACAGAAAATATATTCATTGGAATATAAAATTTTCAAATGTTTTATTAATTTTAAAATTTTTCAGCCCAAAGTTAATTTTCGGTTTTAAAATTCTTCCAAAACTAAAATATGCATTTGGGACATATTATTTTTAGAAAATTAGCAAATTCAATGTTAAATTAATCTGGTTTATACAAGTATTATTTATTTATAGCATGGCATTTAGAATAAAACTATTTTTAACACAGGGTTGACATTTCAAAACATTCCACCGTAATTAAATGTGTTGATAGATGCGATATCAGATAAGCGTATGGCAATCATACGTGACATAAGTGTACAATTGTTTTCTGCTAAGGGGAAAAAACCCTGAAACATATGAACTTTTAATTTACACATAGAAATTATCATACAAAAAACCTCAAATCACACCGAAAATTACATTAAAATTCGACAATTATTTGCTTTTTGCAAGAATTTCCAAATTAATGTTTGTCACCGGAAAAAAACTGAGTTATGTAATATTACATTTTCCATTGTAAACTCTCGTAACGATTTGGCTCCCCGCTAACGAAAATAAAAACAAGATTTTTACCAAAATTTCGAAGCGTATTAGAAAAGATTAAATAATTTTTATATAAAAAGTTCGTTTTTATTAAATTTGGGACCTTTTTTATTCATTCTATGCCAGTTTTTCAGCGATTTAGTAGAGATACCTATATATATATATATTCAATCTGGTGCATTATTGACAGCAATTATATTGACTAGAATCTAAAAGTTTGAGATATTTTAATTTTTTTTAATTTTTCGACCATTTTTTAGTGATCAATTCATTTGTAACTAAATGTTAATACTCGAGTTAAAAAAATAATATATTCATATGTGACACGTTATTTTTAGAAAATGAGCAAATTTAATGCTAAATTAATCTGATTTACACAAGTATTACTTATTTATAGCATGGAATTTAGACTAAAATTATTTCTTAATCACAGAATATTGATCTTTCTGGCCTTTCCCGTATGAGCTGGAATGTAACGACGGACAGATGCGAGATAAGTGTCACAATTGATTACAAATGACATTTTTGTACAAATATTTTCCTGTAAGTGGAAGAAACCCTGAAACACATGACCTATTAATGTGCACACAGAAATTACCATATAAAAAAAACTTCAAATACACAAAAAATTTAAAATTATTTTTAAAAAATACGATAGCTTGATGATCTGTAATAAACTTTTCCATTTTCGATTAGTAAATATAATCTTCACTTAATAACTAATTTAATAACCTAACGTCTACAAGTCGTTGAAATATTTTAAAATATTATATTATATTATAATTTTAAAAAATTAAAAAAATTCTTTTAAATTTCATTAATGATCGAAAAAAAAATTTCTTCAGACAATAATGTCTTTCATTTATATTATTTATTCAGTCAATCAGTTAAGTGCCATACATGATACACGCTTGGGCGATCATGTCTCTTTCGAGACATGACTGACTGGGTAGAACATTATCCCTCAGTAGGTTGCCATTGCTTTCTGCGGTAGACTGGTTGCCGACCATGGCTATAGAACCCAATCTGTCCTGTTATTTAACCCATAGATGGAAGGAATAGACGGATTAATGCCTTTCCCAAGGGTATTTGCGCGTATTATTTATTACAGCATTTAAAAGCTTATCTAATTCATAAATGTCATATTTTATTACATATCTTTAATTTATTATTGGGGGTAGATTTTCAGAAAAAGTGCCAAATCGTTGAGAAAATAATACAAAAATATTTTTACCAAGATTTTTTTAAATTTCAAATTTCAAAAATAATTTAATTCATTTGTGAATAATTCTTGAAAAATTCATTAAAATTTGACAATTATTTGATTTTTGCAATAATTTTAAAATTAATGTGTTTTTCACCGGAAAAAGAAAAAGAAAAAACTGAGTAACGTAATCTTACATTTTCCATTATTTGTCTATACTTCTGAGATTAAGTATTATTTACATTATTTACAATATTCGGACTATTGTCCTCATCTTTGCTGTCATTTTTCCGACGCTAAGTATGATTGACCAGAATTTATATAATTATCCAATTTTTTTTCCTGTAAGGGGAAGAAACCATGAAACAGGTGACCTTTTAAATGTTACACACGAAATAGGAGACTTAATAAAATCAACCTTTCTACACACGAAAAAATTTTTAATTACTTCAAAAGTCTTTTGGCTGGAAGATTTGTATCAAGCTTTTCAATTTTCGATAAGTAAATATAGTCTTCATTTAAGAAATCAATAACCTAACTGCAACAAGGCTTTGAAAAATTAAAAAGTATAAATTTATGAAACTTTATAAATTATTATAATTAAAAAAGAAATCATGAAAACAATTCTTGTAAAAAATCAATATTCATCGTATTTGTTTTTCTTCGGACTATAATGTCTTTAATATATATATATATATATATATATATATATATATATATTATTGTAGGATCTCCCCTTTGTATATGATAATGGACTCGATTGGGTGTACATATACTCCTGTCGTAGAGAGAACGAAGTTGAGGGTTGCAGTTGGTAGTAGAGAGTAATCGTATAAATCCGTGCGAGTTATCGGAGAGTACTGTAACTGATACGTAAGTTACCGAACTTACCCACAGTCTATAGCTCCAAAGTCAGACTAGCTCTGAGCTCCACTCAGCTACAATAATCTACACGGATATACCATTTCCACGACTTCACCTCAAGACTTGTATATATTTATTTCTTACTAATAGTATTCCTGGATTTACTAACCTACGTTCAAGTTTGTATATCACGTTCAATATAACCTTCTTTTCTATATCCATATCTGTTTTTGTTGTTCATAATTTTGTGTGGTTCCTCATCCTGAATCCACAACACATTGGCGACGAAGATTCGTACACGTACATCGCCACAACAAATTGACAACGGGTATTTCGAACACGAGTCACCACAATTACTGGGCGACGGAAGATTCAAACTCACGTATACCACACAACAACAGAACTCATAGTGAACAATGTAAAAACCACAGTGCCACACAGGTTGACCACAAACAATTTGGCGACACTATCGCAGATAATCTGCTGGCATTACAACTTTGGAACGAAAAGAGATATAATGAAAAAAAACTGTAAAAAGGAAATTGAAAGTCAATATTTTTACCCCTTCAACAGGAAAATTCTTCCTCAAATTTTTTTTAGGAGATTTATTGCCAGAAAACAATAGTTAAAAAGTGAAACCCCTCACGGAATCAAAGCAGTAAACCATGGTTGACTTTCAGAAAGGAATACTAGAAACCATAAAAAGAAGTTAAGAAAGACAATATAAATTCGAAGAAGCACAAATTAAATTAGCAAAAAGACAAATGAAAATTCAAAAGGCAAATGAAGTAAGACAAAGGGAAATCCAAAGGTTGAACGAAGAAAGACAATTACAACTACAAGAACTATTACTAAAATGGACAATCAACACACAAGAAAAGAACACGGAAAAAGAGGCGACGTTTTCGCAAGATACAGTGTGGAATGCGATCGAAACCTTTAAGTACCCCAAATTAGCTGAGCTAACTCCAGACAACTTTAAATGCCTTATATTTGTCCAAGGAGTAGTCGCTGCTAAAGACAGTGAAATGCGAAAACAAATGCTTACCAAACTCCAAAATGAACCAGGTTTAACGCTGCAAAAACTATCAGAGGATTACCAAAAATGCCTAAGTATTAAAAAAGACAGTAAAGATATTTAAGAATCAGGAGTCGCGCATATTCGTAAGTTAAACAAAAATGTATGTTTTTCACCCTCCCCAAAAGTAAAACAAGATGTTAATGACAAAATTACAAGACAACTAGTGACAGAAATCAAATAAAAAACAAGCCCCCCTTATCTGCATGTTACAGATGTGGTGGATTACACTGGGTTAGAGATTGTCGGTTCAAATACAAAAATTGCCTAGCGTGTGAAAAGATGGGACACAAGGCAGCTGTATGCAGAAACAAAAAAAGGTCTAGTAGGGTAAGATCTACTAGAGTGGAATATGAGAACAAACAAAACACGAGAAAATATGTAGAACTTGAAATATTAAATTAGAAAATCAAACTACAATTAGATTCAGGTTCGGACTTAACGATAATCAACCTACAAATATGGAAGAAACTGAATAGGCCAACCATGTTACGCACTCAAAAAATTGCTAAATCGGTAACAGGAAAACGGATCAATTTCGAATGTGAAATTATCGTGAATGTGAAATTTCTGGGAAAACCAAAAAATTAAAAATATACGTTATGAAAAACACACATAACCTGGAAGAAACGGACGGGATGAAAAAGTTTAATGTATGGGATTTACCCGTTAGCTCTTGTTGTAAAAAAAAAAAATAAAGAGCGTGCCGACAAAAGCTACGAAATTGAAAGAGGTATTCTCAAGCGGTTTAGGACGAGGTAACAAATTCGCAACAAAAATCGAGCTAAAGCAAAATACAGAAAGAATTTACAACCAGTATTTATTATACTCATAGTTACGGAAAAAGCATTCCAACCAGGTAAAAAGTTTACTTCAGAATGTTAAAAAATTATATGGCACATTGGGAACCTGGAACAATAATAAACGGACTAGGAAATGAGATATACACAATACAGGGAGAAAAATCTACCTATAAGAGACATACAAATCAAATACAGAAAAGAAGTGAGGAGCCAAGCTTGTCACCCTCAGAAAACGATATCGTGATGGAATAAATTTTTGAAGCCGTTGAGAATCATAGAAAACAAACGGAAATAAGATTAACTCCTTCCAAAAACGAAACTAGGGAGGGGGTGTTGTGGGATCTCCTCTTTGTATATGATAATGGATTCGTTTGAGTGCACATATACTCCTGCCATAGAGAGAACGAAGTTGAGGGTTGCAGTTGGCAGTAGAGAGTAATCGTAGAGATCCGTGCGAGTTATCGGAGAGTACCGGAACTGATACGTAAGTTACCGAACTTACCCACAGACTATTGCTCCAAAGTCAGACTAGCTCTGAGCTCCACTCAGCTACAATAATCTACACGGATATACTATTTCCACGACTTTACTTCAAGACTTGTATATATTTATTTCATACTAATAGTATTCCTGGATTTACTAATTCCTGTTTGAAATTGCCCAGGGTATTTTTCTTACTGAAAATAAATGGTTCAAGAAAACTTTTTCTTTTATTTTTAAAAATTCAATTTAAAGTTAGGAATCATGTGCGTTGTGGTGCATTAGATATCGACTCGGAACGAGAAATCGGGGAGCCGAGTTCGAATTCCAGCCGAATTCATTGCATTCACTTACGCGCAAATACCCTTGGGAAAGGTATTAATCCGTCTATTCCTTCCAGTTATGGGTTAAATAACAGGACAGATTGGGTTCTATAGCCTTGGTCGGCAGCCAGTCTACCGCAGAAAGCAATGGCAACCTACTGCGGGATAATCTTCTGCCCAGTCAGTCATGTCTCTTTCGAGACATGATCGCCCAAGCGTGTATCACGTATGTCACTTAACTGACTAACTGACTGATCGAAAATGAGTGGAGGTACCTTAAACGAACCATCTGGATTTTTTCGAAACTGATGAGACGGGCGTTTACTTGCAGGATTTATAATCGCTTTATGTGTTGAGCTTTCTTTTCTGTATATCTGGATAATATTTATTTATTCAGCTTTCTATTTTATCTATATAATATTTTATATTAATTAGATAATTTTGAGGATTATCTTCTCTTTTTTACGGATTTGACATAATTTCATATATATATATATATATATATATATATATATATATATATATATATATATTTCATCTTTCATTGAATACGACCGGCAGGGATAATTTAATAAAACTTTTTATTTAGCTTTTCCCGCATTCTAATATTTTTCATTGCTTTGGAGTTAAAAAATGTAAAAATTGTCCACAGTTTTATTGTTCCAAGCGCTTTCGGCCAGGGTTGTTTTTGCCATTCTCAGATTTCTTGGAAAATATTTTGTTCTTTTCTTTTGATAATAGTAAACATTTTGACGATAAAACTTTGTTTTTATCAAGTTTGGAGCCTCTTTCATCATGCTATGCTCTGAGCGATTGGAGGTACCTAAAAATATATATATATATATATATATATATATATATATATATATATATATATATATTTTTAATCATCTAAATAACGCGGAAGTAAATATGGAAGTAATTTCTTCAGATTAATAATCAGTACTTTTTATTATTAGATAGCCATATATATATATATATATATATATATATATATATATATATATATGAAAGATATATATATATATATATATATATATGAAAGTAATATATATATATATATATATATATATATGCGCGCGCGTGTGTGTGTGAAAGTCGGTTTCATATTCTCTTTCTTCTTAATTGCGTCTGAAAATACGTATGTAACCCAGCATACGTGCCTTCTACTTCATGCGTGTTGAACAGAGCAAGTCTCCTGTATATTTCTGTACACTTTGGAGTGGCCATCTTTATGCGCACCTGTGCGTCTGTTTGTGAGTAAAGAAAAGCTTACTGGACGGAACAACAAAAAGACAAAATATAACCTTTGAGGATAGACGTCACATTTCAGTGGCACTGGCTAAGAATAAAAAAAAGCCTTATCTGCGGGAATCTTGAGCAGATTTCTACAGAGACATTAAAAGGAAAAAGAAGGATAAAATGATTAAAAAAAAAAAAGGAAAAAAAATACCTAAATAAAAAAGTATTTTTTTTTAATTCTGAAAAGCCTGGTAAGGCTAAAAGAAAATCGAGTGATGCTTAACCACATAACATTTTTCTATTCATTTTCAGTCAAGGGTTGAATTGCCTTCTTTTTGTTCGTTGAACTCGAATAAAACAAGCTATGATTTTTTTTTTCCTTTTTTACTTTTAAATGTATTTCAGTAGAAATGGGAAATAATTCGGCTAAGTCACAAAGATAATCCTTTTTTTATTATTGCCAATAATGACGTTTGCATTTTTTAATCAGTATATATATATATATATATATATATATATATATATATATATATATGTGGGGGGGGGCGTGTGTGTGTTTTAAGAACAATTTTTCATATATATATATATATGTGTGTGTGTGTGCGTATATATATATATATATATATATATATATATTATTAAAGACGTCTGACAAGGTACTGAGATTAAGCGTTTTTGGTCAATATTTCTTGTATTCGTATAAGAGTTTGTTTTTTTTTAGTCTGAAAAACTGCCCTAATATTCTGCATATAGGAGCGCTTTCGACTCTTCCTGTAGCCATTATCAAGGAATTTTTTTTAACTGAATGTAAGGATTTTTTTTTTTTGTTGTTTGTATGTATATAGGGACGTTTTATTTTCCAAACACAGTCAGTAAATTACAACCATGTTCATAGTTAATGTTATTGAGTGTTGGTTTTTCCTTTTTTATCATTAGTGCTTCTGTTATTTTTAGTCATTTTTTTACTTATGGATGTGGCTATTATAATTATATTTTTTACAAGTATGTTGCGAATGGAATTAGGTAGATTTCTGTGTCTGTTAAAATGGATCCTAATTGAGCTATGGTTATTGAGGTGTAACATGAGGCTTCTCAGTAGGCATGGAGCATATAGTGGTATGTCCAATATAATCATTCATGAGTTTGATTTGATAAAGAATACGGAAAGCAATGGCAAGCTACTGCGGGATAATCTTCTGCCCAGTCAGTCATGTCTCAAAAGAGACATGATCGCCCAAGCGTGTATCACGTATGGCACTTAACTGACTGACTATTTTATTAAAAACAGAAAAAAGAGTGCTGAACTCAATGTAATATCAAACTTCTTATATGGCAGTGAATACTGGACAGTTTTCTCTCAGATGAAAAGAAGACTTAAGACAATGGAGATGTGATTCTACAGAAGGATGCTGAGAATTTATTTTATCTCCCATCTTACACAAACACACGGACACGTGAATCACGTTCTATGCTACGTACTATCAGTTTTCCTATACGACAGTGAATGCTGGGCACTTTCCTCACAGATGAAGAGGAGACTTCAGTCAACGGAGATGTGATTCTACAGAAGGATGCTGAGAGTAGCATGGACGGAACATGTAGACAACGAGGATGTTTTCATGAAATAGAAACAAACAGGACACAAATGTGTATGTTACTGAATAAATGACCTAAGGAAGAAATGTTGCTTACTTGAGAAATTGCGTGAATGGGGAGAATTTTTATGGACAAAAGTCAAAGCATTGTGAGTAAAAATGCTTATGTAGACCCTTAAAATTTCATTTACCCTAAGATTTCATGAATTTACGTAGAGGGAGATAACAGATGTAAAGAAACATATTTTTACCAATATCTTTTTAAAATGATAATTTCAAAAATAACAATGTAACGTAAATTGTCATCTTCTTTTTTTTTTTTTTTTTTTTAATCATATCACCCCGAGCAAGGCGGTAACGCCACTGATGTGCAGGGGACTATGTAAGAGTGAAAAGATTGGAAAAGAGAAAGCCGGAAACCACATCCTAAACAGGGAACAAGGAATGAGTCTCTACACCTGTTCAATAGACGTGGGTGGTGTGTGAACCGGGCGATAGTTTAGTCTATCTACTCCAATTGAAAAAAAAAAGTGAGAAGATTGGAAAAGAGAAAACCGGAAACCACATCCTAAACAGGAAACAAGGGATGAGCCGCTTCACCTGTTCAATAGACGTGGGTGGAGTGTGAACCGGGCGATAGTTTAGTCTATCTACTCCAATTGAAAAAAAAATGAGAAAATTGGAAAGAGAAAACCGGAAACCGCATCCTAAACAGGAAACAAGGGATGAGCCTCTTCACCTGTTCAATAGACGTGGGTGGAGTGTGAACCGGGCGATAGTTTAGTCTATCTACTCCAATTGAAAAAAAAAGTGAGAAGATTGGAAAAGAGAAAACCGGAAACCACATCCTAAACAGGAAACAAGGGATGAGCCTCTTCATCTGTTCAATCTTTTTGAATCTCATTCATCTTTTATCCTTTCTTCAATAACCCTTATACACCGTCCTTTTTTCTCACTGTAAACTCCTGCACATTAATGGCAGTCCTGCTTTGCTCAGAGTGAAATGATTTTATAAAAGAAATTCAGTTATGCATGACTCTTACACGACGTCTTTAGTTCTTATTTAACCCTCCTCGAACGTCCGCGATGACTCATCTGATTTGATTGGATTTGTCTGTTTAAAGAAATATCAATTTCTTATGGGTCATTTAATAACGAAATGTAATTTTCTTGGGAACTTTGAAGTAATAAACTTATGATACATGTTATTGTGCGTTCACAATTAGAATATAGACGATCATGAATTTCCGTAATATCCTATTATTTTTTAATTCTCTGTCAGAATTTCCCAAAGTGGGCGATACTACCCATCGTCAGGCGATTTAAATTGCTGTGTGGGCAATGAGCAACTAAACAAAAAATTGTGGCAATTGGTAATATTGGTGAGTGATATCGGATTTTGAAAAAGTATTTCAAAATATGCTACCAAAAAAAATATTCAAAAGAGTTATGCAAAGAACCTTTGAAAACAAACAAAAAACGACAGAAGCTTAAATGATAATAACTGTGTCACATACCTAGATAAGATATAAATATCCTAGCAACGAATATTTTGGTAATTTCGTGGCACGGAATATTAATGAATTGTGATTTGATAAATCAGAGATCCGAGTTCGAATTCCAGTCATGTTCATTGCATTTACTAATGTGCTAATACCATTTTTTACTGCATCATAAAGTCAGTTTATGAAATAGTAACAGAATTTTAGCAAACAATTTTGGTATGCTTTTGGATGTTTGCTAGACAGGTGGGCGGGAAAAATGTTTCCATCTGAAAGTGGGTAATGACGCAAAAAAGATTGGGAACCCTTGATCTAAGTAACGTTTCCCATCTAACAAAATGTCAGTATTACAACGTCACTGCAATGCTACACAGAAGTTGCAAAAACGGCTATTTGTAGACGCCCCCACAACGTACCTAAAACCTCGTAATGTTTCCTTACTTTGAACGTCTTTGGGGACTAAGGTTCTCCCTAGACTTTAACTGGATCTCATTCGATACATAGCTAAAGACGCTGTAAAATGCCCCGTTCATTGTACCACTTCAGAAAGTATCCGACCCATCGTCATAGGCTTTATCTTTCTTCTTCTATGTGCCCTGTCCCTTCAGGCCGTAGGCGATCATGGTTCTCCACGTCTCCCTATCTGTTGTGGCTCCTAGTATGCTTGCTCCCGTTACTCCTGTCAACTCCCGTTCCATCATCCACCTGATCAGGCCCTGCAAATATGTTATCCGCTGCCTTCCTCTGTCTCTCTTTCTATTTGGCCAGTCAGTATCAGGTTCTCCAGGCTCTCCTTCCTCATTGCGTGTCCCAGGAACTTCAGTTGTCTCTTCCTGATGCTCAGTATCAATTTCCTTTTTCTTGCCATTCTCTCCAACACTTCATCGTTGCTTACATGCTCGGTCCACGGTATTCGCAGCATCCTTCTGTAGACCCACATTTACGCTGCTTCCAGTTTTGTCCTCATTTTCGATGATATTGTCCAGCATTCACTGCCGTATTGAAGAACTGACATCACATAGCAATCCAGGCATGAAAAGTTAAAAATTAGGCAAAAACGGACAAAAATAAAAGAAAATACAAAAAAAAATAACAGAAAACAAAAAAAATGGCTTACTTTTAACCATATTCAAGACAGTTCGTTCCACCCAAAACGCACATGTTACTGCCAGTAAGTTGAAAAATATTTGATACTTTTTGGCAACAGTTCTGGGAATGGGAGGGTTAATTAGATGGCCAGTATGACTTATAGCCGGCCATCAGGAGAAAAGAAAGAAAGAAAGTCAAATCAATCCAAAAAAATTGAAGCTGCTTTACCTTTTTGAAAAAGCACCAGAGGTTCTTAGCATTATTTATCAGAAACTTCGGAATAAACGAACGTGAGGTATTGTAACTATTTACACTATTGTTCAGACTGTTGTTCTCATCTTTAAGCAGAGGGAACAAAATCCTGGAGAGTTGAGTTATCAAAAAGAATTAACTGAAACTGAAATATCCAAAGAAATGGCACGTGGAATTAGAACAATCTACCACGTGGATTAAATAAAGGGTTTGGTTCGAAATTCCAACTAATATCACCTGAGAAAGGCATGAGCGTACAGCGGCCTAAACTTGGTGAATATTGCAATGAAAATGAGTACAACAGTCCGAACAATGTAAACTGAAACAAAGGTATAAAGAAATAATATATGCTTAGTTATTTGACTTCGGTTTGAGCGAGTTCTTTGTAATTCGGATTGGCGAAAGTTTGTTCGGGTGGGTAGTTGATAGCTACGAGTCAAACTTTGCTAGTAGTCGTCATGTTGTTGGCAGCTCTTGTTAGCATGGTTACTTTATAAAATTGTTGCGAACGTCAATCTACGATGTACTTTAAGACCTCAGAAGGGTGGAAAAATGTATTGAGCAGATGACCGCTTAGTTTCTTCACGTAACACGCTTGGCTAATTCTTCTGCTTATCTCTTCTCTACTTCCACGGATCACCTGTCACTTTTTAGGTACCGCCACTCATTTTCGATATCTAAATTTTTATTTTTTTCTTGAAGCTTTTATATTAGTTTTAATTGAAAGCTAAATGATTAAATTTACTATTTCCAGTAAGCAAAATACTCTGGTGCATTTCCAATAAAGATTACATTATTTGAAAGAAAGAAATTTTGAGATAGTTTTTAAATTTTCATTCTTCGACCATTTTTGAGTGATCGACACATTTGTACATAAAAGTTAATTCTCAATTTTAAAAATCTTGCAAAAATGAAATATAGATCTGTGACACGTTATTTTTGGAAAAATTAGCAAATTCAAAGTTAGATTAATCTGATTTGCAGAAGTATTACATATTTATAGCATGAAATTTAAAATAAAATTATTTCTTGAACACAGAGTGTTGATCTTTCTGGCCTTTCCTCATATGATTTAGCATGTGATGACATCCAGATCGATGGGAAATAAGATAAATGTATGGCGACCAGAACTGACAAAATTATCCAATTTTTTTCCTTAAGGGGAAGAAATCGTGAAACATGACCTTTTAAACTCAAATACACACAAACAATTAAAAATTATACTAAAGATACGAAGGCTCAGTTATTTGTATTAAACTTTTCAATTTTCGTTCACTAAATATAGTCTTCACTTAATAATTTAATAACCCAACGCCAACAAATCTTTGAAGTATTTTAACAATATTTTTGAAACTTTATAAATTATTATAATTAAAATAAATAAAAACAATTCTTTTAAAATTTTCATTTTTAAACGAAAAATATCTTCAGACGATAATGTCCTTAATATATATTATTTATTAAAGCAATTAAATGCTTATCAGATTAATTAATGTTTTATTGCATTTTTTATTTTACTATTTGGAGTAGATTTGCGGAAATAAAAGCCAAATGTTTGAAATAAATAATAGATTATTTACATTCCCAAATGAATCCTGCGTTTAACTAATAAAACAATTTTCCAAAGAAAGTTTAATTTCTTAAAATTTCATGAATTTACGTGGAGGTAACAGATATAAAAATATTTTTACCAAATTTTTTAAAAATAATAATTTCAAAAACATTTAATTCATTTGTGAATAAGTCCTGAAAGTCTCATTAAAATCCGACACTTATTTAATTTTTGCAAGAATTTCCAATTAATTTTTTTCACCGAAAAAAACTAAGTTAGTAGTATTGAATTATCCATTGTAAAATTTGGTAACTATTTGGTTACCCGTTACCGAAAATCAAAACAAAAATTACCAAAATTTTGAACGTGTTTTCTAGTTAATTAATTAAAAAATTCAAAAAAATAATTGAAAATAATTTGATCGTTCCTTTTAATAACAGAATAAATATTTTGATGAAAAAAGTTTGTTTTTATTATATTTGGGGATTTTTTTCTTCATACTATGCTGTTTTTCAGCAATTTGGTGGAGGTACCTATAAGTAAAGAAAAACTATTCTGATATTATTTGGCCAGTGCGGAGATTTTCAGTGACTACATTTTGCAGAGCTACTATAACATTTTGCAAAGGGAAGAGCAATCGGTTTGAGGTCAAATGAGTTTATAATTAGTTACAAAGTTTAATTAAGGCCGTCGCAACATCACATATCTTTCCCCAAAATAAAAAAAAACAATACATTTGCAATATTTTTACCAAACTTTACTAAACGTGTTAGCTTGGTTGTCCATTACTATATATATATATATATATATATATATATATATATATATATATATATATATATATAATACCTCATTCACATAAAATAATCCCCCCCCCATAAAAGGTAATTAATACCCATGTTTAATCCTCAAAATAAAAAAACGAACATCGTATAAATAAAAGAAAATAATTTCGCACAACATTAATAGTAACTCTATTCCATCCACTCATAGATAGTAGTAAAATAAAAAGTATCTACCCTTTCTTAAAAAACCTTACATCCCAATATAAGAATTACCCAGACAAAACTAAAAAGTGATCTGTCCAATACTAAGCTACTCCGCACCCCTCTTCTAACCCCAGGCTGTATCACTATGGCTACAAACTGCCGGCTAAATCGTACTAAACTCCCACCCCACATTCACTTACATATCATATTACCAAAAATAAATCTTTTTCACCATTTATTTTTCATTTCGATTTATCACCAGATGAGGAGCAAACGTAGCTCCGAAACGCGAAGATTTTTGTGTAGTGATACTATGCTTTTATAAACCATTGTAACAACCATTATAATATAAAGCTGTACGTTTTATCGAGCACTCTTTATAAAAGTAAATGCATAAACAGTGGGTTTAAAACCTACGTGTTCCATAACTTTCTTAATATATATATATATATATATATATATATATATATATATATATATATATATATATATATAGAGAGAGAGAGAGAGAGAGAGAGAGAGAGAGAGTTATGTATGTATGTATGTATGTATGTATGTCAAAGGACGAAATGTTTAAGCTTCTGACTAACGAAACCGGCATGGTTGAAACCTGGGTAGAAAGTAAACCGAAAACATTTCATCCTTTTACACATTGTTGACTCTGCATTATCAGTATTTTTGTTTGTACATTGAACACTTTTTTGAGCAACTGTTTGCTGGTCTAACCACTACCTCGTTTACTGTTGCGTTATATATATATACTCCTGTCTTAAAAGTAAATCTGGTAGCTATTTACATTGTTCGGACTATTGTCCTTATCTTTATTGCAATTATTATGACGTTTCGGCCTTTGTGCTATCCAACCTTCTTCATGTGCTAAAAACTTTGAACCGAACCCATTATTTCGATCACTGGGGTATATAATTCTCATTCCATGTACGATGATATTTCTTGTACTTCTCTCCTTTTAACTTAACTTTCTAAGTTATGTGTTCACCATTGCTGTAGTCTGGTATTGAACTCACAAAGTCACTGGAACTAACCAACGTCTATATCAATTGCGTCATGTGTTCTTGAGGACACATGACCCAGTGAAGGAAACGTCGTAATAATGGTAATAAAAATAAAGACAATAGTCCAACAATGTAAATAGTATAAATACTACCTTATCTCAGAAGTATAGACAAACACCTAAGTCTGATCAGTAGATAAAGTCAAGTTGTCAGTTGATCTCAAAAATTACCTCCAATATAGATAGATAGATAGATAGATAGATAGATAGATAGATAATGAAAAAATCAGATAGCTTGTAGGTTTCAGAGCTGCATATTAATTTAAATGCCTCAAAACAAAACTGTTCTTTGTTATTCATCTTAGAGAGACATTTTTACCTGATACAAGTATGGCTGATGCTAACCACCAAGAGAGTGATTCATTGCGCTGTCTCGAGCTAACATTTTCAGCTGACATGAAGTGGAAAGAGTATATTGAATAAACTGCTAAATCTGTGGTGAGGAATGTTGGTTCACTATATCGTGCTGGACAATTTTTCTTGCCAAAATCTATCTTACATATTTATAAGTCTAGATTTCATCCTTGCTCTGAATATTGCTGCCACATTTGGCCTGGTGCTTCTGATATATATTTAGAGATTCTTGATAAAACCCAAAGAATCTGCAATGTTATTGGTCCTGACCAGGATCTCGGCTTCAGTCTCTTTCCCACCTCTGTAATGTAACTTTCCTGTGTCTAGTCTATAAATACTTTCATGTTAACTGTTCCAACAAACTTTACTCTATAGTACCTTGAGTTTGTGAATTTAAGTGCAATACTTGGTTGGCGGCAAAGTCTCATCAATTTACAGTTGAAATGGCTAGATGATAACCGTAAGTTCTATGCTAACAGTTTCTTTTATCCTACTTCTCGCTTGTAGAACTCTCTTCCGCCTTCTTGCTCCTTACTTCTCAGTCAACTTCCTAGTCAAATTTAAATGCAATGTCAATCGTTATCTTCCGTCTTCTTAATTATTATTCATTTATTGTTCTCTCACTTTAATAGTAGTTTTTTTTTTCATATTATCTCGTACTAAAACATAGGCATAGATTATTTTGCATTCGTATATTCTAGTGAAAATTTAATTCTTCAAAAAATTTGCTGAATTTTAACCTTACTACTACTTAATTAAAAATAAAAAAATATTTTTAGAAATGTTTTTAGAAATAATTTTTAAAGATTAGCATTCGTTAGACATCACCCAAGCCATGACATTTGACTGAATCAATACAGTGTACGTCGATACAATGTAAATTCAATGCCTGACATTTTACAGAGTTATTTGAACTTTGTTGCTCTGGATGCGAAAACAGACTTCTTTTTGTTTTCACAAAAACATTATTTTCAATAAAAAAAACTAACATATTTTCAATAAAAAAAACTAACATATTTTAATAAAGAACAAACATATATACATTTTTCAATTAAAAGAAAAAACATACATAAATTAATTAAAGTATATATCCGTTTATTCTTCTTCAAGACAAATACTTCTTGTCCCCGATATTTGTGCAAGTGCTACTGAAAAATTACCCCCCACACACAGACACAAAAAAGTTAAAATAAATTTTTAAAATGTTTAAGCACACAGAATTTTAAAAATTATGCAGATGCCAATGATGTAAGCAACTTGACATTTGTAAATGACAGCTACATCCAATAATTCTGTAAAAAATCAGGATTCAATTTGTAACTGAATTTATGTTTCGAACGGAAGTCCTCCTTTTATAATGATAAAACGCCAGTAATTTTTTAAAATTTTCTGACAAATGTCGTGGAATGTGGAAGGTCTCGTCGTTGTCTGCTTTATCTCGTAAGCACGAATTTAATTTTTTTGCTGATCATTTAATTTATGATGATGGCGTTGATGACTAAATTTGCAACCAACGTGCAGGTTCAGGACTTAAAGCATTCAGCTTCATCAAAACCTTCCCTAAAAAAGATTTGGTTAGATGTGAAACAAAATCAGAGCAGAAGAAAGTGCCGATATTATGAATTTGTTTAAAGTAGACCGCTTCTTGCCATGAAGTGACCCACAAACTTAATTTAATTACCTTCCTCTGTGGCACATATGGAATGATATATGCAAAATCTAGTTATGAAACTGTAACGGACTGCCGCTGAATCTATTATAATTTCGAGTGGTGCCTTCTGTAACATGTCTGTCATGCGTAGCCCTCTTCATTCACTGGTTCCCCTGTTCGGTGTCTTTAGTGAGGAATGTCAAATGTGCAAAAATTATTCCCAAAAAATTGTTCCTACTTTTTTCGCGAGGCCCGGTCTATATGCCAAAATATTTAAGATCCCAGGTATCCCGAATCAAGCAGGTAAATATGCAAGACTGATCACTAGACCTCTTTTAAAAGATTCTCATGAAGAAAATCGAATGAAATAAGCATCTGAATATGTGAAGAACGATTTTTAAAGTTTTTTATTCGCCAATGTGCCAATGTTACTCCTAGTGATCCAGGCGGCTTAATGAAAGGCTGGATGGCAAATAGCAGTCGCCAATTTCATAGTCTGTGATAACAAGAGGTTAAGTGATATGATGTTTTGAATTAAGATAATAGGTGTCGAAGGGGTTGGACCATGGTAAGTACAAGATATATATTACTACTAAGATGACAGCTGAAATATACAATGATTTTTAAAAGAATGCACGCACGCACACATATGGATTTCTGTATATAATGTTTAACATAGATGGCTTCGGTTGGACTTAGACATGAAAAGTTTCAAAAATAACAATGTAACGTAAATTGTCATCTTCTTTTTTGTTTTTTGTTTTTTTAATCATATCACCCCGAGCAAGGCGGTAACGCCACTGATGTTCAGGGGGCTACGTAAGAGTGAAAAGATTGGAAAAGAGAAAACTGGAAACCACATCTTAAACAGGGAACAAGGGATGAGCCTCTTCACCAGTTCAATAGACGTGGGTGAAGTGTGAACCGGTGATAGATAGATAGATAGATAGATAGATAGATAGATAGATAGATAGATTCACCTCGACATCAATTGAGAAATTATCAATGACCTACAAGGAATTTTCATGTTGATCATTTAATTCTGTGATTTAGATGTAATTTTCTTTCTGGCTTGTAATCAAGACTGATGGATGAGGAGCATGGAACCACCTCTTGATTGCTGTTGTTCCCAGGTCCACCCTGACTCGGAGTGGTAGCACCTGTTAGGGTCCCACCTATAGGCAAATAGTTAATCCCCAAACTGGGGTCAAAACACTATGAAAGTATAAAAATAGACTTTTACAGAAAAATATACATTTTTGAAGAAAAAATTATTGCCATAATACATTTTTGAGGGAAAAAATTGATAACAGCAATACATGTTTTAATACAAACTGGAGGACAGCTTCAGTTTTTTAAAATAAAATTTTAAAAAATCATCAAAATCTGACTAAATCAACCTTCTCACTATAACTGAACATTAACAAAAATATCTTTAAAATCCTACTTTTTTGGCATTAAGAGGTTGATACGCCGTTAAACAAAATTCAAACTCCAACTCTTTTACTATAGTGCGTTGCCTATAGTTCACCTTCCATAAAGTTCATTTCTCGGCCTTAAAAATAAATTGAACTGTAAGAAAATTAAAGATAACTATTTAACAGATTCTTTGATTAACGGCGGCTCCGTGATGTGGCATGGAAATGGAGTTTTGCATGATTTCAGTTTCATGGCTGGCCATAACTGAATTGCGTCCTTTAAATGTGGCTGTAGGAAATGTCCTGAAATCTGCAGTATCTCCTGTGAATGTTCATTGAATCTAGTGGCTAGAGTACCCGGAAGTCATGCAACTGGACTGGAAGCAGTTTTATGCCACACATAAACGTTCTATCTTTCGGGAAACATGTCAATCATAAAGGAGTACAAATAATCCTTAATAAGGACTTTGTACTTATTATGACTTATGAATGTACTCCTGAAAAAACGGTTCTTGCACTATCACCGAAGTTAGGCAACGTCGAGTCTGATTAGAACCTAAATGATTTCCTATTCCAGTCGGTTGTGTTATGTTCACTTATGAACAAATACCCATGAGAAAGGAATGAATCTACTTATGAGATGGGTATTTAGTAGGACTTCTATTAGTAATTCATTATTATTCTCAAAAACAAATTCATCTAACAACATCTTCTGGCTTTAGGTTGATAAGCAGTAAAAAATATCAGTCAATGAAGAGAGACACCAGTTTCATTAGTTCTTTCGCTGTTCAACAGGATATTACAGAGCCAACACCAGTCTGCGTAGCACTTTGATATAGTCTCATATAGTCACACATGAACCCGACCATCAGAGCCCGAAGCATGCATTACTTTCTGACCCAGCTGAAGCACAGTACATCATATCGCAATCAATAATTATTCTGATGCTGGTCGACCACTACAGGATCCTGTAAAATGCTATATACATTGCCCAGTGCATATCCCTTCATGATGTAGGCGATCATAGCTTTCTATCACTATGCTCTTGTAGCTAGTGGCAAATTTTGCCTTTACATTATTTCTCCTAAGCTTTGTTCCACCACCCATTTACTCAAGATCACTAAATATGTTATGCGTTGTTTTTCTCTGCCCTTCTTTGCCCTCTATCTCGTGCGTATCAAATTTTCCAAGCCTTCCTTCCTTATTATATGCTCCAAAGCCGTCTCTTCCTGATGTTAAATTTTAGTTTCTTTTTTGTTTCCATTTTATCCAAAATTTTGTAGTTACTCCCATGTTCGGTCTATGGTATCCTCATCATCCTTCTGTAGAACCACTTGTTCATCTGCCTTACAGGAGTACAGATATAACATAGCCGTTTAGTCCTCTTTTCCTTGCTTCTAACAAAACCTTCCTATTTTATAGTACTCTGCTTAGCTTTTGGAATTTTTCCTTGTCTATTCCAATATACTATCGGATTTCAGCGTCGATCTTTCCGTCTTTTGTTAAAAAAACCTTCCTAGATATTTAAATTTTAGCACATATTTGATTTTGCAATTGGCACTTTGGAGTCATCTGTTTCCTAAAAACCATGCATTCTGTCTTCTTGCAGTTGATGTTAAATATTTTCTTGAATACGTCCAATGAGAAGACAAAAAACAAAAAACTTGCATGGTTGCCATCTTAGAGATAGAGTGTCATATCGTTCTCACACTAGAAAACACTTCGCTGATAAAATATTAAATTTTATCCACGTCCCATACACGTAAAAAAGACAATGCCTCAGCTACAATACCTATATTTATATGTGTGTATGCATCTATATAAAAGGCGTCCCTAATGACACACACACACACATATATATATATATATATATATATATATATATATATAGGAAAAACTACTAAAAAGTTGTAAGTTTAAAAATGTATTTGTTTGACAGTATTTATTTATGTCTATTATTATATTTGATATTTCAGACAATATCCTCGGCCTTTCATCAGAAACAAATGATTTTAAAATTTAAATTAGAAACGTTTCCCGATGAGCATTCGTGGAAAGATTGTTTACATCACGTGACGCGGAAAGCGACAGATTTTTAAAAATATTTGTAAACGTTGACCTATCTTTAATAATACTTATAAATGTTGTTTTAAAGAAAAAATTTTTAAGTGTATCTATAAAATGTTTAACTATTGAAATATTTGAAATATGGATCATCACTATGTTATATATATATATATATACTAGCAGTATAGCCCAGCGTTTCTCGGGTGTAATGAAAGCTTTAAAACTAATCCATGGTCCTGGAGCTCAGACTCAGCCGAAAGAATATTTGTGTGAAGTTTGGTGAGAATCAGATTAAAATTGCGGATTTGTATAAAGGACATACAGGCAAATAAACAGACACACACACAAACATCTTGCCTTTTATATATATATATATATATATATATATATATATATATATATATATATATATATATATTATTGATTTTCTGCACTATTGTAAGAACTGCAGCCTTGAAACTTTTGAATATCGTTCCTTATGTCTTTGTCTATGAGTGTATCAAATTTGATTACAATCGGACCACTCCTTCTATAACCCGATTTTTCGATTATCGATTTTCGATATTTATCGAGGGTACCTCGACACAAAACCTAGCTAAGAACACTCGCATACGCTTATAGTACAACTGTATAAATTTTCAAGAAAGTCGGTTCAGCCGTTTTGGAGTTTATAGGTAACGGATACGCACACACACACACACACACACACACACACGCGCACACTCACACAGACAAAGTTCCATTTATAAATAAGATTATATATATATATATATATATATATATATATATATATATATATTGTTATCCGCAGACAGATCTGTTTCACTGTATCACAGCTCATCAGTACGGTTAGACTCCGATTGCTTTTATACCCAGGATTGAGACCCGACCGAAATGGCGTCAGTCGGCGACTCTCTCTATATATATAGTGCAGAAAATCGATAAAATATATATATAAAAGGCAAGATGTTTCTGTGCGTCTGTTTATCTGCCTGTATGTCTGTATTTTTTCAGCTCTTTTATTTTAGTTTTTGCTTCGGATTTGGCTCTAAGTAGGTATAATTGTAGTTCTTAGTCTCAGCCATGATACCATTTACACAGAGGACTTATTTAGCCTTCCAAATTCAGTTTACGATGAAGAAAACTTATTTGATATCGATACCAGAAAATCAAAATTTGACTTACATCCATTCATTTTTCTTTCAGTCTCCGGTTTTGCTTTAACTGGAAACAACTATTGCTTTTTAGTCTTTCGTGTCAACGTCCAAAGAGTCTGAGCTCCAGGACTATGGATTAGTTTTAAAGCTTTCATTACACCTGAGCAACGCCGGGCTATACTGTACAATTATATATGTATTGAGCACTTTTAATACAACTGTATACTGGTTTAATTTAATTATGAGCTAACACTGGTTAACAATGATAATGATATATATATATATATGAGGTACCCCATAATGATGGAAAATATTTAAATGAAAGTATCTTTGATTCTAAGAGTACCAAATATATTTATTGCATAACTGATATACAAGAGACCAAGGTATTATATAAGATTTTAATATTATGATGATTTCGACCATGAAGAGAACATGCAAGTGCTCGCGCCCTCATTTCAAACAAAGTGCAGCTTAGCATATCAACTGGAATCATTGCGATCTCTCTACGGATGTTTTGTTTTAGTTCCATTGCTGTGTGGAAAAGCATCCATTCATTTCGTGGTTGTGACCATCTCGGGGATGTGACATTCTAATTTTAGATATGTTGTTTTCTTCTATATCAGTTATTTAATAAATATATTTGGTATTATATATCGTTTTTATAATCCAATATATTTACATTTAAAATGTGTCTCATCGTTATGGGTCACCTATGATATATATATATATATATATATATATATATATATATATATATATATATATATATATATATATATATATGCTTATTGAAAGAGAAGAAACTGTAGTAAATGAAGAGTTTACACATAGTTGGGTGCTAGTATGTGGCTTATCTTTTGAATTTTTGAATGTGGCCTACGAAATTCTATCACTGACGTAGTATGTGACCTGCCCTAAAAACGTATTATAAGGAAGTATTATAACTGTCTAGTTAAGGTTAAGTGTTAGGGTTAGGGAAAATAATTAGTATTATAACTGTCTAGTTAAGGTTAAGTGTTAGGGTTAGGGAAAATAATTAGTATTATAACTGTCTAGTTAAGGTTAAGTGTTAGGGTTAGGGAAAATAATTAGTATTATAACTGTCTAGTTAAGGTTAAGTGTTAGGGTTAGGGAAAATAATTAGTATTATAACTGTCTAGTTAAGGTTAAGTGTTAGGGTTAGGGAAAATAATTAGTATTATAACTGTCTAGTTAAGGTTAAGTGTTAGGGTTAGGGAAAATAATTAGTATTATAACTGTCTAGTTAAGGTTAAGTGTTAGGGTTAGGGAAAATAATTAGTATTATAACTGTCTAGTTAAGGTTAAGTGTTAGGGTTAGGGAAAATAATTAGTATTATAACTGTCTAGTTAAGGTTAAGTGTTAGGGTTAGGGAAAATAATTAGTATTATAACTGTCTAGTTAAGGTTAAGTGTTAGGGTTAGGGAAAATAATTAGTATTATAACTGTCTAGTTAAGGTTAAGTGTTAGGGTTAGGGAAAATAATTAGTATTATAACTGTCTAGTTAAGGTTAAGTGTTAGGGTTAGGGAAAATAATTAGTATTATAACTGTCTAGTTAAGGTTAAGTGTTAGGGTTAGGGAAAATAATTAGTATTATAACTGTCTAGTTAAGGTTAAGTGTTAGGGTTAGGGAAAATAATTAGTATTATAACTGTCTAGTTAAGGTTAAGTGTTAGGGTTAGGGAAAATAATTAGTATTATAACTGTCTAGTTAAGGTTAAGTGTTAGGGTTAGGGAAAATAATTAGTATTATAACTGTCTAGTTAAGGTTAAGTGTTAGGGTTAGGGAAAATAATTAGTATTATAACTGTCTAGTTAAGGTTAAGTGTTAGGGTTAGGGAAAATAATTAGTATTATAACTGTCTAGTTAAGGTTAAGTGTTAGGGTTAGGGAAAATAATTAGTATTATAACTGTCTAGTTAAGGTTAAGTGTTAGGGTTAGGGAAAATAATTAGTATTATAACTGTCTAGTTAAGGTTAAGTGTTAGGGTTAGGGAAAATAATTAGTATTATAACTGTCTAGTTAAGGTTAAGTGTTAGGGTTAGGGAAAATAATTAGTTTCAATAAATAGCCGAATACTTATAACTATAAATATACTCTTACTGAGGTAGGACATGATTCAAATCGGGTAGGTCAGGTACTATAGTAGAATCAAATTGGTAGGCTACATACTATACCAGCACTCATAGTTGTATAACTCCAGGGACAGCTAGAAGAGGTTTTCTTTGGATATTTTGAAGTGGCAGTTTGTAGCGGTTATATTCATGTTAATGACTTTATATCTAAGCTACCCATAACTTTGTATTCAATGTTCAAGTTTCGTATTCTCTGGATTAAACCACCAATGATTAATGTATGTTAGGTTGACGGTGCCTAAGAACGGAGTTAGCATTTTTGCAATTCTTCTTCTTCTTCATGTGCAATTCTTCTTCTCCTTCATGTGTTCCTTCACGACGTAGGCGATCATGGACTTCCACTTGGCTCTGTCTCTTGTTGCTCTCAATATTTTTTTTCTCTTGGTATCTCTTCTAAACCCCGCTACACCATCCATTTGCTCAGTAGGCCTTGCGCTGCTTTCTCCTGTATCGCTTTCTATCCGTCTTGTGAGTATTAAACTCTCCAGGCCTTCCTTCCTTATTACGTACCCCAGGAACCTCATTTTTTCTTGTTTGCATGCTCTCCAACACCTCATAGTTGCACACGTGCTCCGTCCATGGTATCCTCAGCATCCTTCTGTAAAATATTTCTGCTGCCTCAAGCCTCTGCTTCATCCTTGAGGAGATCGTCTAACATTCACTTCCATACAGAAGGATAGATATCACATAGCAACCCAGCACTATTTTCTTTGTTTCCAATGAGATTTTCCTGTTTCTCAGTACTCTGGTCAGCTTCTGAAATGCGTCCTTCGCCATGTCAATGCGTCATTGGATCTCCATATCGCACTTTCCATCCTCTGTCAAAATACTTCCCAGGTATTTAAATTTCTTTACTTGCTTTATTTTAGGTTCTCCGACTTGTAGTTGGCATATTGGGCTCCTCTTTTTGCTGATGAACATACATTCAGTTTTCTTGGAGTTTATGCTCCGTTTTTTCTTCTCACTTTCTTTTGCTATTTTCTGTAGAAGGTCCTGCATTTTCCTTACCGTGTCTGCTATCAGTACTGTGTCATCCACGCATCTTATATTATTGAGATTGTAGCCGCCAATGACGAATCCTGACAATGTTTCTGTTTTTCTCATAATTGCTTCGCTGTACAGGTTGAATAGATTGGGTGAGAAAACATATCCTTGTCTTACGCCCCTTTCTATTTTTGTACACCTAGTGAGTTCGCTTCCTGTCCGTACACAAGCGGTTTCAGCAAATTTCATAATCCCAGATTGATAAACATTTCTTATTTGTTCATTATCCTATCATTCTGTCAGATTCAAAATCCATATTTGATCTTTATTTGATCCCAAATCATATTACAGTTTTTCTTTTATATACGTTTCATTGAATGTGATGAACAAGGAAAATTTTACAACTATTTTTTTACAATTTTTCTTTTATAAAGACTAAAAGTAGCCAAAAGGAGAGACTGTAAAACTTAAATGAAATAAATAAAACTGTTTTAAAAATTTCGTCATACTCATAACAACAGAAAAAAATTGTAATTGTTAATCTTATTTCCTTTTGGATTTAATAACTCAAATTTTCCTTCGTTTTGCAAATTTTATCTAGAAAAAAATGTCATAAATATAAATAGCATTATCAAAAACTGCCTGAGATAGATAGATAGATAGATAGATAGATAGATAGATAGATAGATAGATAGATAGATAGATAGATAGATAGATAGATAAAGACTACAATAGATAGATAGATAGATAGATAGATAGATAGATAGATAGATAGATAAAGACTACAATAGATAGATAGATAGATAGATAGATAGATAGATAGATAGATAGATAGATAGATAGATAATGAAGAGAACCAGACATATATATATGAATATGAATGGAATGTGACAGATAGATAGATAGATAGATAGATAGATAGATAGATAGATAGATAGATAGATAGAAGGAAATTACTGCAAAAGTAATTCAAACTTACCAAAAAGGTAGCTTATATTATATATATATGAATATATATATGAATAGAATGTGAAAGAAAGAAAGAAAGAAAGAAAATGAGATAGATAGATAGATAGATAGATAGATAGATAGATAGATAGATAGATAGATAGATAGATAGATAGATAGGCTTCGGAATCAATGCTGCATAGTGACTTTTGATCATCAAACCTAGTGCTATTACTACTTTCGCGGGCTATATATATATTCCATTAGTAAACGAGTTATTACGCTTAATAATAATAAGTGTAATAACTAGTTTACAAATGGAAAATATTCTAAAGTTCTACAATATTGAGCACTTTTTAATATACTTTTTAATACAAATGTGCACTGGTCTAATCTTATTATGACTAGAAACTAAGTAATTAAACAATCAATCAATGTGTGTGTGTGTGTGTGTGTGTGTGTGTGTGTGTGTGTGTGTGTGTGTGTGTGTGTGTGTGTGTGTGTGTGTGTTTCTCTTTTTTTGTTTAGGGCTACTGTTTATTGATTGCTTATGCTCGTATTTTAATTAAAATATTATGTATTTAGTTTAACTGTAAATGCATTATTTTTCCTCTCCTAAAATCCTATGTTTTATGTAGTAAGTCTAAAAAGTTGCCAAACTGATTGGCCAGTCACATGCCTACTTCGCTGTGAGAAACATGCTGACAAGCAGCACCAGTGTCAGTAGCAGGGTGATGTGGTCGGAGAAAGAGAGAAGCCCCTGGTTGGTAGAGGCATCAAGATGTTACCAATGAAGTTACTTAGCAAGTCGATTCTAACAGATGGTAAAATTAAAAGGCCAGTAGACGTGAATAACACTGACTTAAATATCACAAAATCTACGACGACGACGCAATAACAACAGACACCCAACCAAAACGCACGAACAATTGTAAACAACAATTTAGGAGAAAGACGTTTGGATTCTAAATCAACCTTTTGTTTTTTCTCCTTTTCCTTTTTTTAAATTTTTTTCCCCTTATTTTTCAAATTTATCTCTTCTCTTTCTCTTACCCAGTCTCTCTTTTTACATCCATCTTGTTCACACACACATTCTTTTGTAAATTTTGCTCGAAGTTTATCTGCAAAATCCATTTTAAAACATTCTTATCTCGCAATCTGTGTATCTATTTCAGTGTGGCTGCAATCTATCAAGTGAAGTCTCTTTTTCAATCTGTTCAAATGTTTGTTTGTCTGTTTGCTTTTCTGTGTCTGAGTGAATCTAAGGCTGTTATGTAACTTTTCTATATCGATCTTTCTCGATTTAATTTTGCTCTACTGTGGTGCAACTCGGAAAGAGAAATTGGAGAACCGAGTTCGAATTCCAGTAGAATTAATTTCATTTACTAACGTGCAAATACACTTGGAAAAAGTATTAATCCGTCTCTTCCCTCCAGTTATAGGTTAAATATCAAGACAGATTAGGTTCTATAGCCTTGGTTGGCAACCAGTCTACAGCAGAAAGTAATGGCAACCTACTGCGAGAAAATCCTTTACCCAGTCAGTCATGTCTCTTTTGAGACATGATCACCCAAGCATGTATGACGTGTGGCATCTAAAGTACTGAGTTTTATTATTATGCATTGTTGGTCCTAGTCTGTATTGAACAATCATTTTTCTTATTTTTCTTATTTTGCTTATACATATCGCTTGTTATATCTCATTTCTCTCTCTCTCTCTCTCTCTCTCTCTCTCTCTCTTATATAATTAATGCTGATAAGTTTGTCACTTACCTGAGCACTGTTATATCGGTCAAGCCAACTTTGTGAAGGCATTATTGTAATGTTTTTACTCTTCAGTTTTGTTTTTCCAGATGTTTTTTACGCTCTGTCTCTATCTAAAAGCGAGCACTTTATAGCAACAAACCTGCTTGTCTAAAATGTCTTTCCAATGATAAACTACTACCCAGACCCGACGAGTGTACTCACGAAATTTCGAAGTCCGAATGAACCTGCTCAGCTTAAGTGACAGACTCTTTTAGCTTATATATATATATATATATATATATATATATATATATATTATAAGTTATAGTTTAGAACATGTACAAAATATAATTTACTACAAAAGTGTACAGTTTTTTTCGACATCGAAAAAACAGTGTCTCATCAGGTAGTTAATGATATATATATATATATATATATATATATATATATATATATATATATATCAGCATGCGGTGTAGATATAGAAAAATCCAAAGGAGTATTCTGTACATACAGTCTAAGAGAGCTCTAAATATATATGTTTATAAATACATATAGAGCAAATATAAGAAAAATTAAGGCAGACACGTTATTTCATGGTATTGAGAGGAAAACTCAACATATAATTAAACGGTTATAAATCCAGAATTTATTTCACCAATGCAATTTTTTTTTTTTTTTTACAATTGCCTCGGTCTGAGCGTGGCAACTTCAATTCCTCTTTCTTTTTAAATTGTTTAAATAAATTCTGGGTTTATAACCGTTTAATTATGTGCTGAATATATTTGCTCTGCATAATATCCATTGAGCTCTCTATTTTTAACTAAATCTATATTCATATTAATTAGGTAAAATCTTTTGCATTTTTCTCTCCATCTTTACGTGTTACCATTCTCTCCCATTTATATATATATATATATATATGTGTGTGTGTGTGTGTGTGTGTGTGTGTGTGTGTGTGTGTGTGTCCATCATACTTATCGGTCTGTAAATGCTTCATTTTCTTCCCTTGTCTACGTTTGTGTATGTTTTTCTAAGTCTGTTTAGTGAAAACGACAAACATAAATACGTTTACTGAAATCGTAAAATATAGAGATAGAAAGAAAATGCAGGGTGATAGGGAGATAAGCAGGATGAGTCTAGGACAGAAACAGAATTTAACTTACATACAAGATAATTTTATTTTTTACGGTTTATCAACCTTTTGTAGGTTATTTAAAATCAGATAATATTTTTACATTGTAAATATATTTTAGATATTAATAATTTACGATACAAGTCCTACTAATTAATCCTTATCGGTGCTAGATTCCTATCTTCACAAGTGAATATAACGCATATGACTGGAATTGGAACTCTGATCGCCGAGTTCCAATTTCGAGCTGTTATCCATTACAAACTCTCGTACATCCATGCATACAGCATTTGTCATTCCCATCTAGTTACTGATCACTTTCGGCGTTGCTTAACTTCAGTGATTCAAAAGAGTAAAAGAGAAAAAGACGAGTGAATTAATAAAAAGAAAAGAAATAAATGAATGTGGATTAAGGTAGAACAAACTAAGTGAACATAATTAAAATGAAACAACAGAAAAGAAAAAGAATATATTGAAGATATAAACTAAAAGGCAGTAAATATAGTGAAGAAAAAAATCTTCTAAAAAAGCTCAGATAAGATTAACCAGGTTGCTTAAAACCAAAATATATTTTTAGATTGTAATAACATTTAGTGATACTAATCTAACTATTTAACCCATAGGTGAGGGAGAAGAGGTGAATTCATATCTTCCCCAAGTATATTTGCGTATAAGTGAATATAACAAATCCAACTGTGATTTGAACTTGACTCTTTGTTTTACAGTATCCCTTTCACCACCGACACATCCGAGCTTACAGCAACTGGTGTTCCCAAGCGATCATCCATCTAATCAATGACCAGGCTCGTCTTCGGTGATCGTACGTGAACCGGTGTATCAACGTTAAATGATCGCAAATCCTCAGTATTAGAATTGGGTTATTTTAAAAAGATGATCGTCTTTAAAAGACTGTGCTTTCGAGGGGTGGCGGTCGATTAAGAAAGAAAGAAAGAAAGAAAGAAAGAAAGAAAGAAAGAAAGAAAGGGCCCAAAGAGTCACGTTTTTTTTTCCTTCTGGTCATTTTAAAAAGATGATCGTCTTTAAAAGACTGTGCTTTCGAGAAGTGGAGGTCGATTAAGAAAGAAAGAAAGAAAGAAAGAAAGAAAGAAAGAAAGAAAGAAAGAAGATAAACTTTTTTGTTCTGATGACAAATGATTATCATATCAGTTGTGTGGGAATCGCACCTGTCGGTCTTTTATGAAAAAATGTAAGAACATATTGTTTATGGATTAGTTTATTACAACCCCAGGTAAGGCTCCTTTACTGATCCTTTATTCAAACTTGTTCCTCAATCTCACAAATTCCTAGCGATCCTTTTTGGTTTAATTCCAATCTAAAGAAGATGCAGGTGAAAAAAAAAACGGACAAAAACATATTTTTAAGAATCTGATTAAATGTAATTATCTGGAATGTTATAGCGAGCCATGATCCCCCATGACCTGAAGGGACACGGTACGTAAAAGTCGTGAATATAGGAACTGCAAGAAAACTGACACTTGTAATAAGAAAAAAAGGAGCGGAAGTTTCTGGGACGCACAATGAGGAAAGAAGGCTTGGAGAATTTGACAATCACGGCAAGGTTAACAGCGATAACCGACTTAATGAGTTTAATGAATGATAGCACAAGTATAAAGAGTGAGGGTAAAGAAAGAAAAGTTACTTCGAACAACAAAAGACAAGAATTTGTGAAAAGCCATGATCGCCTACATCCTGAATGGATATGGTAGATAAAAAAGAAGAATACCAAATATCTACTAATAAAGTTATTGATCATCCAAGCTTCCATACTAAGTTTAGTATAGCATATAGCCATAAATAAGATCGCATTGCGCCAATTTTCCGGGTAAGGATAACCTGCCTGCCTTGAAAAACAATATTCAAAATACTGATATTGCGTTATTGATACAGGTGGGAGACACACAATTATCGGTCGGAATAAGATACATGTTTAATATATATATATATATATATATATATATATATATATATATATATAATAACTACGTAGACTCTGTAAGTATGTCGGTCGTAAATTTATACTAAAAAAAACCTCCGAAAAAACCATTAACAAACAGAACCTAAATCCGTTACAATCCGGTGTACTAAGACGTTGGATAAATGGGGAGAAAAAAAAAGAAACCCGCGGAACAAGAACAAAACATTCAATACTCCGCAGTAAAGAAAAAACCCCAAAACGGAACCAAACACAAGAAAAAGTGCTCAATACAAAGTACGCCTAGTAGATTTTTGTGTTATATATATATATATATATATATATATATATATATATATGCCTCAACCATTTCGAACTGGTTTTCGCATTTTGGTTGTTATAGATGTTATTACAGTCACAACTTTTCGGCCAAGTACCTTTTGACCATCATCAGGTCTCCATTATTTGGATGATATTGGATATCTATTGATTATCGTGATATAATTTATACAGCAAATACAAAATTATATTGAAAAGTGGTACGAATCAGCCATGATAACGTAATGTCGAAACCATCTGACATTTAATGTTCCAAAAATACAACATGGTGCGCTTCGGCGCTGTGACAAGAAGAGTTGGCAATTCATTTGTTACTGCCATCTAATGGTCATGGGTTCAATCTCAGCTACCTAGATCTGGTTCAGGAATGAAAAATAGGTGAAACTATAGGTATAAAAAACACACACAATAATCGACCGATATCCTATATTAAAAATATAATTGACATCTGATGATGGCCAGAAGATACTTGGTCGAAACGTTGCGACTATAAAAACATCTATAACAAGATGAGAACAATAGTTCGAAATAATTAAGATATGTGAGTATTAAGTAGGTATATAGTTATTTATTAAGCCTACCTTAGTCTGGCATAAGGCCATTAGCTCCTTGACGCGTTTGATAATCCTGCCTTTCAGCTATAAGCAACTTTGCGTGTATAATCGTAGACACAGCTCGCAAAATTAATGAGAAAGTGGAATAAAACTCTAACACAACTACAAGTGAAAATAATTTAAACTTTATATAAAATGTGTTACAACTACATAAAAAAAATAAAAGGAGTAATTTACTCTATTACAGGAAATAATTCCCACAAGGAATACATAGGAGTAACTTCGATTAATTCAAATAATTTCAATCAGTTAAGTGCCATACGTGATACACGCTTGGGCGATCATGTCTCGAAAGAGACATGACTGACTACTGTTACAAGGATGCATTTATATACAAAAATAATATTAAAAATGTATAAAAAGTTATAGTAATGGATTCTATTGAGCCCTAAGTGTTATTCCCCAAAAGTTTTAATTCATGAAGTAGCGTAAAAATAGAGAAATTAGGAATACATTTTGGAAGTTTGTAGAATGTTCCAGAGAGTTTTAAACGTTCTAGAAATATGCAAATTAAGTGTTAGCCCCTATAAAAATAGGTCTTGGGCACGGAGCCATTAGTTGATAGGAAGATGGTTTGACCTCTACAGCTCCGGTAGATTCAGGATGTGTATCCAGCCGTAAGAATCCCTAAGTCGACGACAAAAAAAAACTACAACTTGAAACAGTTGATAAAAGGATAAAAGGATGTTCTGACCTTATCAGCACCGGTTTCGATTCAAGGAAATATTCCAGCCGAAAGAATCTCTCTAGTCGACGACAAACAAAAACTTGAAAGTGTTGTTAAAAAGATTTTGCTGTCATATCAACTCCGGTAAACATTCTAGGATCGAGATCCAACCGAAAGAATTTCACAGACAAAATCCGAACAACTAAAAACCTGAAAGGAAACCTCATGGAACTATCAGGGTAAATATATATTTTTTGCCTTTTTCATTGACCAAGCCAATAATTAGTCTTTATACACGCATTTAAGGATTTCCAAAAAGTATAGCACTTAACTTCCCCGCCAACTTAACGGGAAAGATATCTGACAACTTACTTCCCCTCCTTTCCTCGTAACTCTTCGTTTTACCTTTTCTTTCTCTCTTCGTAACACCTCACCGGGCAGTAGTAAACTATACGTTTTCTATGTTTCTTGATTTGAATGCCAAACTGTATATTTGTAAATATTTTTCTCTAATGTTTTGTGAGTTAAATATTTGTCTGTATTTTAACTCTGAATTAGGGTCAATCATTTTTATTTTTTCTTATGTTACAATTAACACGTAACATAAACGGGGGCTCGTCCGGGATTAAACGTAACACTAGGCAGAAGATTATCCCGCAGTAGGTTGCTATTACTTTCCGCGGTAAACTGGCTGCTAGCCAAGGCCTTAGAACCCAATCTGTTAACTCTGTTAACCTATTTAACCCATATCTAGAGGGAAGAAACAGATTAATACCTTTCCCAAGAGTATTTGCACGTAAATGAATGCAAGGAATATCAACTGGAATTCGAACTCGGCCTCCCGATTTGTTGTTCCGAACCGATATCCACTGCACCACAACGCACACCCGCAAATAATAATTTACTAATAATAAAATACATAGAAAGCGCTTTAATCGTTAAATTTTCCAGAGTAAATTTGCGTCTAGGTTCTTATAACCTTTTACCTTTCTTAGCAGATCTTCTATTATCAAAATACAGGATATTTAATAACAAAAATGATAAAAAACATAAAAAAAGGAATCAAATGAAACTAGATTCATTATATTCCCAGACACATAAAAATTAGATTTAAAAGCTTCAGCGCCATTGCATCCCCTTTATGCGCATGTGTAGTTACATCAACATAAATATCCCTTCAGTGCGATGAAGTCCTAAATGACGGGCTTACAGCCATATCACGTTGAATACACCGGTTCTCGCTCTATCACCGAAGTTAAGCAACGTTGAGCCTGATCAGTACGTAGATGGGTGACCACTTGGGAATACCAGGTGCTGTAAGCGTATAGTGACGGATGTGCATGCTTACAGCCATATCACGTTGAACACACCGGTTCTCGCTCGATCACCGAAGTTAAGCAACGTTGAGCCTGGTCAGTACGTAGATGGGTGACCACTTGGGAATACCAGATGCTGTAAGCGTTTAGTGACGGATGTGCGTTGTGGTGCTGTGGATATCAGCTCGGAAAAAAAAATCGGTAATATCCCTTCCCTCCAGCTATGGGTTAAATAACAGGGTAGGACTTTCGGTCTTGTGCCACAACTAAGCTACGCTTAGAAAATCACCATATAATCCACTCTATTCGAACACCTCGACAGGGTGCCCAATGGTTAGGAATTTTATCTCGCTAGGACAATTACGTTGATGCCGTGAGTTCGATCCTCACAGGGTGCTCCACATTTTCAGCCTTGTGCCACATCTAAGCATCACCATGAAATCTACTCCACTCTCTGTTCCAAGAATTCATAGATAATAATAAAAAATATCTGTGGCTAGTCATGTTCCCATACACCCTAAAGTTAACACATGGCACTTCATAGTTAACAGACTTGTCTCGCTATATCAATTACAGCTGAATAGCGAAGTAGATACTCACTGAGTGCCCCATAGTTTCGGCTTTGTGCCATCCTGAAGTGTCTTAGCATTAAAAATCTATTCTATAAAGAAACTCGTACGTATGTTCTATATGGAGATCAAATCTACTGAACCTTGATCAAACTTTCATGAGGGAATAGGTTTGGACTTAGATTAGGTTTTAGGCTTTTAATATAAAAAGAGCGAGTGCGGTGCACCAAAAATTGGTTCTATATGTTGTAAATTTTTTTCTCAATAAGTAATTTTGGAAAATTTCATTAATAAAAGTTGTAAAGAATTCAAAATTATAAACATTTGCACACGTTTTCTTCTAGGAATGGACAATGATGCACCTAGTAGGGGCCAAAAAAGTATATACATTGGCTTCTTTTGAAAAAATTAATTGATAAAATTTGTAGATAATCAAAAAGTATTTGCGCTTGGGGTATAAGCTACCCCAAAGGGCATAGAATATTTTCTGTAACAGTCAAACTTGGTCGACCTTATGTCCACATCTTGATATGGTTGATTGTGAAAATTCACAACAGTCAGATAGATTATTAAGATCTGAAGAACTGCCAGATTTTACTAAAGATAAAAAAAGCTTTATGATACACAAAAAGTCCCAGTGGCGATAGGAACACAAATTCTTCCTGTATGCTTGATAACAAGTGTTCCATACATTATTCAAGAAGTTCCTTAAAGGAAATACAAATGCAAGAAGATGGTAATCCTTCTTATAGAAGAGAAAAGTCAGATGATGTCGAATTTGAAGCAGAAATATGATCAGAACAAAATCCAGTTGTAATCTAAAACAGATGGATAGTTCCATACAGTCCCCTACTCTTAAAGACCTTTGATGCCCACATCAATGTTGAGTTCTGTGAGTCAGTAAAGTCAATTAAATATGTCTGCAAATATGTCAACAAAAGGTCAAATGTAGTAGTTTTTGCTTTACAAGAAACAAACAATGCGAATGAAAATAGTCAAACGCAAACATTAAACCAAACAGATGAAGTAAGTAAGCATGTACCAGGAAGGTCGATACATTAGCAGCAATGAAGCAATTTGGAGGATACTTATATTTCATATGCAACAGTTCAGATACTAGTTGTTTATTTAGAAAATGTACAAAAGATCTCTTTGCTAAGACAATCTATCAGCTTTCATCATATTACACCTGGCAAAATAGAAGCTGGAACTGATGAAAAAAGGAGTGAACCAGTAGACGGATTTTCAGACATCAAATTTGATAGTGGACTTCGAAGAGTTATGCTGTAAATTCCAGCCAGCAAGGGTTTTTCTTTTTCTCAGGATGCTATTGCATGATACCAAAGATCCTACTTCATTTGTAGAAATCCGTTCAGTCGATGAAACAGTGCCCTCGACATACAGAGAAGCTGGTTTCAAACATGGTCTGTTAGAAGATGATGAACAATAGAATTCTACTTTAACAGAAGCATCTGTATCTCAGAGTGTCAGAATTCTTGGAGTTCTTTTTTTTTTCAGCTTCAATAAATGTTATGAAATAAGAGATAGATTTGGGTTTTGGGATAAACACGAGGACACCTTAGCTGAAGATTACAAACACAACTTACAAGTGCAGTTACCAGATATTGAAGTTTCTCACAATGATGAACTTACATTGATTGACATGGTTAATAGTAGGTACCTCCAGTCATTTTTCTATACCTAAATTTAAATTGAAATTTTAAAAATAAATAAGTTATCTTTAAAATTAGCTTTAATTGAAAGCCAAGGGATTAAATTTACTAATTCTAGTAAGCAAAATACCCTGGTGTATTTTAAACTGAAATTATATTGATCGGAATCAAAAATTATCTAAATTTTAAAAAACGTTTTGAAAATTTCAAATTTTTCGCCATTTTTCATTGATTGCAAACAGAAGCCAATTCTTGGTTTTAAAAAAATCTTACAAAAACAAAATACACCTCGCTGATACATTATTTTATTCAAATTACTGAATTTAAACTTACTTTAAGTTGACTTGAAACAAGAATTACTTGCTTACTGCCTGAAATATTTCAAAAAAGCATTTTTTCAATTACGGTAGCCTTGTTATCACAGCTGTCATCACCTTATCAGGAGGTTTTGATGGATGATTTACAATATCCGGCCAAAAGTATGGAAGACGAATTTGGTATAAATCTTATTCATACAAATCGTTGTTTGTTTTTTTTTTAACTATGTCAAAATAAAAATTTACTATAGTTTTCAGCAATGGTCGAATATTTTATGGAATTTTAGTTAGTTTAGCTTTGTAAAATAATATAAAACCTTTTTTTTAAATTTTACAATTTAATAACAGAATGAAAATAACGGCAGAGGTAACTCAATAATTTATTAAATGTTATGGCATTTATTAATTTTATTTTGAATATCTATTTTTCATATTCTTTTTAAGTACCTCTACAAATTGTGAATTTCACAATTATTTTTTATTTTTTATTTTTTTAGCAAAAATTAGAAAATTAGGAATTAAAATGTAAAAGTTGCTTTAAATGTTTAAGGAATGACTTGCAAAACAGACTGTTGAATTTTATAAACGTCTTGAAGAGGCTTGAATCAGAATCAAAGTGCAGTTTCTGCCGTTTTCCATGTCAGGGGAATAATCCAAAACACTTGTTAACTTCTAAAATCAATACGACCCCTATGGAAACTTGTTATGACCCCTGTGGAACATCTTACTTAATAAAAATGAACATTTATTTACACACAAAAATCTTTTTTTAATTATTTCGAAAAAAATTTGGTGAACGATTTTTATTAAATTTTTCAGTTTTTGATAGGCAATATAATCATCAATTCTTAACTTAAAAAAGGGCGACAGTTCTTTAAAAGATTTCTAAATATTTTCAAAAATTTATGAATTAAAAAAATGAAAGCAATTCTTTTAAAATTTTATTAATCGAAAAAAAATTTCTTCAGACTATAATATCCTTAATCATTATTATTTCTTCCAGCAATTAAAAGCTTATCAAATTAAATTATATCAGATTTTTATTGCATTTTTTATTTTACTCTTCAGAGCAGATTTTCGGATAGTGTCGTAAAACTTAAAACAAAAAAAATACATGATTTATATTCCTCGATGAGTCCTACGTTTAACTAATAAAAATATAATTTGCAGCCAATTAAAATTTATTAAAATTTCATGGATTTACGTGGAGAGGGAGCAACAGAGTTAAAAAGAAAAATATATTTTCATCAAGATTTTTAAAAAATAATAATTTCATTCATTTGTGAGTGAGTACTGAAAGTTTCATTAAATTTGACAATTATTTGATTTTTGCGAGAATTTCCAAATTAATGTGTTTGTCACGGAAAAGAAAAGTGAGTTACGTAAAATTACGTGATCGATTGTAAACAGTCGTAACGTTTTCTGCAACGCTAACTCAAATCAAAACAAAATTTTCTGCCAAACTTTCGAACATGTTAGAAGGGATTAAATTTTTTAAAAAATAAATATAAATAAAAATTACTTTGATCTTTCCTCTTAATAATATTATAAACATTTTGATGGAAAAAGTTCGTTTTATTAAGTTTTGGACCTTTTTATTTATACTATGCTGTTTTTTTGTTTTTGTTTGTTTTTTTGCGATTTTTTTTATCTAGTTAATAGAATTATAGACATAGAAGAAACTAATCTACACACGTATGATCTTCCATAACAATTTGACCTTCCAGACAGCAAGAGGAAATGAGAATGAGTTAACTTGAGAATTAGTCAGAGAAACTGCGTATTTTCATTGATCAGTCAGTTAAGTGTCATACGTGATACATGCTTGGGCGATCATGAATGACTGGGCAGAAGATTATCCTGCAATAGGTTGCCATTACTTTCTGTGCTAGACTGGTTACCAACCAAAGGTATAGAACCCAATCTGTTCTATTATTTAACCCATAACTGGAGGAAAGGGACGGATTAATACTTTTCCCACGTGTATTTGCGCTTAAGTGAATGCAAGGAATTCAACTGGAATTTGAACTCAGCTCTCAAATTTGTCGTTCCAAGCCAATATCCACTGCACCACAAAAGATACATAAAAGAAAATGAAACTACTACCTGACCAGAAAATAGCTTATAACACATTTAGAGATGTTGTTAGATCCCTGAAAAGTGGAATATTCTTCCTAGATGCATCTAGTTGGACAGGAAAAATATTTGTTAACATTTTACTACTGGCCATGGTAAGAAGTATTGAACCTGCAGTTGCTTCCTCAGGGATTACTGCTACAGTATTGCCTGGGATTAGAACAACTCATTCAACATTCAATGTTCCACTGGAGTTAAACAGGAAAAATATACCAAAGAATTCTGGAATTGCACAAGTTATCAAAAGATGTTACTTGATTGTTTAGGATGAATAGAACACTAAGGGACAGTAGGAACAATAATTCTTTGACGGGAGGAATATCCGTGCTTGTGATTTGAGACTCAGACAAACACTCTCTGTCATTCCAAAAGGTACTAGAACAGATGAAATTCGAGCTTCATTAAAATAATCTATGTTACAGATACACGTAAAAAATCCTAAAATTAACAACCTTTATGACAGCATGTCTATAAGGAGTTAGTTATTGAAAGTTACATAAACCTTGTCTTCAGTTCATCTTTGGAGTTACAAGGAGTTTTTTTGGTATCACGTTCAACTGTACTTCACACTTAATAATTAAAGGGGTTGAAGTCTGGAAAGTTAGATGGCCGGAATAAAGAGTGGATGTGGTCGCAAAAATTGTCTAAGCGCCCTAATTGGGTTTTTGCTTGTAGGGTATGGTGCAGAGTCCTGTTACCAGATATAGGGTATTCCAGCAACCACCCTCATAACACAGTGAAGTATTACCTCCACAAGTTCCTTTGATATAGACTTCCGTGTTGAGTCTAAGGCCCTGTGGATAGATGAAGGTATAACGTCGCCATCACTAGTGAAAACCTTAGTAATCACCATTAGATTCATCCAACTCTTCCCGAATTCTCTGCATTATTCTCAGATTGACACACAAACACTGTGAAATATTCGTATTATTTCTTCCGGTGCGAATGCCAAGCAGTACAGCATGCCGTTTTCATATTTCTGGCGGAAATTTTCTCGTGTTTTCCCTTTTCTTCATGTAACCTTTCTCTTTTCTTTTTCTTTTTCTCAGTTTTTTAACTTTATTTTTTTCTTTTCCTCGTTCTATTTCTCCTCCAAAGCGTTGTGGTGCAGTGGATATCGACTCGGAACGAGAAATTAGTGAGCAGTGTTCGAATTCTAGTCAAATTCGTTGCATTCACTTACGCGCAAATACCCTTGGGAAATCCGTCGCTTCCCTCCAGCTATTGGTCAGATTGAGTTCTATAGCCTTGGTTGGCAACCAGTCTACCGCAGAAAGTAATGGCAACCTACTGCGGGATAATCTTCTGCCCAGTCAGTCATGTCTCTTTCGAGACATGATCGCCCAAGCGTGTATCACGTATGGCACTTAACTGACTGATTTCTTCTCTCTCTCTCTCTTTCTTCTTAATTATTATTTTTATATTCCTCATTGTTTCCCTTTATTCTTTTCTTTTCTTTTTTCCTCTTTCCTTTCTTCATTTCTTTCTTTTATTTTTCATCGTCTAATGTATTTTCGAATTATTTCCTTTTATTTTGTGAGATGCTAATCTATTTCCCCTATAAACGACGATAACTCAAAATACAAGTGAGTTACTTCCCTTGTCCTCTAGTGGGAGTGCGGCACTTCTTAATTCAACATGGTGACAAGCTGACATGCACGTGGAATTCGTGGTTTCAATCCAAACAAATCTTTGCTGTTCTCAGACAGTGAAGGAATAAATGTTGTTTTATTATGTGCCTTGATACACTTGTCTTTTATTTTCATTCGTTTTTGTTCATCATTTTTCTCTTTCTTGACTTTTTATTCTTATTCTTCTCTTGAACTTCATTTATCGTTCTCATTCTCTCTTTTTCTTCAATTATTCTCTCTCTATTTTTTTTTTTTTGTAGTCCATTTCTTTTTTCTTTTCTTTTTCTTTTTCGTCCTCTTTCTTGCCTACCTGGTTTTTTGCTTTTTAATGTTTTCTCAATCTTTTTTTCCTTGTCCAATTGGATGTGACAAGTTAAAAGAGTCCATCAACGTCTGATCTCCTTCGTAGTCTTTGCTCACCGTGGGGATGTGTACAAAATAACCAAATATTGTCTTTCCATTACCCAACATGATCTCTTGTTGTGTTCGTGCCAATCTGCATGACGGCTTTGTGCTCAATTACGGCACACAAATTCGTTTCTCTTATCCTTTGATAAATATTATTCAGGAGGGAAAAATGCCATGGCTTTGAACAAAGAACGAGATGAAAATTTCCGTCGCTTAGCAACATTTATTGCGCTTCTTAGCATCAATAAACAACAGGGTTTGAATTTACTTAGCTCAGTTAAGAACTTGCGCAAGGGCATAGCAGTTGACATTTGCGAAGTTTGGTATTCAACCATGATCTCAGAAGGTTGACGAGAAAAGATTAACAATAATTAAAAAAAAGGTCATTCGTCTGATTTTAATTTTTATTATACATATATGAGCTTATTCTTAAGAATTTGTACGTAAAAAAACATTTTATGTCTGCCGGCAATAGGAACGAAAGTCTTAAGAAAATGTGCTTCCCAACAGGTATTCGTTTTCTATTCACTTTTCAATCTTTGAAACCGGAAACCACATCCTAAACAGGAAACAAAAGATGAGCCTCTTCACCTGTTCAAAAGACGTGGGTGGAGTGTGAACCGGGCGATAGTTTAGTTTTCTTTTTTCCAATCTTTTCACTCTTTTTTTTTTATTTTATTTTATTTTTTTTTCAATTGGAGTAGATAGACTAAACTATCGCCCGGTTCACACTCCACCCACGTCTATTGAACAGGTGAAGAGGCTCATCCCTTGTTTCCTGTTTAGGATGTGGTTTCCGGTTTTTCTCTTTTCCAATCTTTTCACTCTTACGTAGCCCCCTGCGCATCAGTGGCGTTTTCGCCTTGCTTGGGGTGATATGATTTTTAAAAAAACACTTTTAAGTCAAAATTTCGTAAGGGTGGTAATTGAGTTTTGCTTTGCTGTAATCTCTTCTTGTAGCTTAAACGTAAAGCCCGCTTAGCTTCCTAATTTTAAAAAGGTCCAATTCCTGTTGAGTAGCACATTTTTCCTTAAGACTTTCGATGTCTAGACGGCTAGACATTAATTTCCCTGATTAAAAATCAGCGATGTCAAATCATACACTTTATATAAAGATAAACATGGACATAATTTGTTTGGAAGACGGACTTGCTACCGTTACACAGGCACAGACACACACATATATCACGCTCGCACACACGCACACACACACGCACACACACACACGTAACAAATATATATATGATAACGACATATATTTTTATATATCAAGAACAATATTAGGAAAAATGTATGACAAAGTGAAAAAGTTTTCTTGTGACGTGTTTCGATCTTTAGGACTTCATCAGACTTTGTTATATGACGCAACTACACATACACACGAATGAGGATTAGTGGGAATTTAAAATTTTATTTATTTTTTTCTAGCCAATTTCATTTAGATTCGTTTTCTTTTTATTTCCATTAACTTTGTTAGTAGATATCACACATTGTGATAATAAAAGTTCCACCAAGAATGGTGAACTATTCCACACTATGATAATAGAAGTTCTGTCAGGAATATCCCTGGCTCATGCAACATTTTACCATTCCTGGGAGAACTCCGAATTGTGAAAGGCCATAAAGTTTCACCATCATAGCTAATTACATCTTGCATGCCCTTGTGGGAGGAGGTGATGATGCTCAGAAACTGTTAAGGACGCCAACTTTCTTTGGCAACTGATACAGACCTTTACTGCTAACAAATTCGAACGACATTTAAGAGAACGATGAAGGTGATGTATAGTGGCATCTTTTGTACATGTAATCTCTCCTGTAACTGACGTAAAAGAGCGATCATGTCACTGTGAATCTGTTTGCCCTAAAAGTAGATTGGGATTCAGGGTAGATGCGATTAATACTCTGTTAGAGTCAAGTTAAGAACACTCGGATAATGAGTTTTCCAACAATGCTTAACAGGGAGCTATCTCCGTAAATGTTGCTGTATCTGTAGTTTCCTTTGTTTTATACAGGGAAATTGTCTGAGCATTGCACATGTTCTGAGTCACCTAACCATCTCTCAGGAGACTATGGAGTGGTTTCAGTAAAACTTGTTTACTATATTTGATTTTCTCTGGCGCCATGCCGTCTTCACTGGGTGCTTTTCAACAAACTAGAGCATGAATAGATTTACTAAGCAGTTCCTATGTAGTTTCAGCGTTCAGGGGGAGTAAAGTTGTACGTATTGTCGCATTTGTTTTGCTTTTTTGTTGTTGTTTTTTTCTTTTTTTAGATAAAGTACTCAGTCATC